>JAQBSW010000771.1:102500-170055 GCA_029291075.1 Eudiplozoon nipponicum | reverse complement strand
TTAGGGAGAGGATAATTATCACATTTCGTCACTGAGTTTAATAGGCGATAATTTCTACAAACCGACCATTGTCCCATTTCAGGTTTGGGAACTACCACTTTTGGGGAAGCAAAATTGGAATTTGACCTTCTACAAATCCCCTCTTCGTGCAATTGGTGAAATTCAGACACAGCTACTTGTTGCTTGTGTTGTGCCAATGGTTGAGCCTATGGTGAACAAGGTAACGGAGCTACCAATTCTATCTGGTGTTCTACTCCTATTTTCAAACCTATCTTTTTGGCACTAGAACGGTATTTATTGCATTATCTATCATATCGAATCTTGACCTCTTTAATACTGTTATTTATACTATATTTCATAATATTGTCCCTTAATTTTTAATGTATATATTCTTTTATCCATCGCCTTGGGTATTTTATCAACAAAATGGCCATTTCTAACTAAATTTTGTAGCATGGTAGACAGCAGCGAAAAATTTATTTGCGTTTATGAGATAACAACAGTAATAATTAACCACTCTGCACATATTTCCGAAGAGCTGCCAGTTAATTCTGGAGCGTTTAACACGTAAATTCGAAGGTGTAATTTTCATAAGAACTTCAGCCGGATTTTTCCATTCGGAGATTATTTATTCATCGTATAGCTCCTTAAAGTAATAAACGACCTCGTAACTAAAACAACTAATCGATTCAGTCTCTAAATAGATATGATCTAGGCATTATAAACATCTAGTTGGTTATTTCATTATCTTCAATACATCATGATTAGAGAATAGGTTTAGTATTTCAAAGTTAAGTAGTCTGTTGAAATCACCTATAATCACATCATATACTTTGTAATCAAATATAGCTTGAAGATCATCAGTCATGCTCGCGTATGGTAGTCTGCAGATTGCAGTAAAAATCGATGAATTAATTTGAATAAAAATAGAATGAATAATTGTATTGTCTTCGTTTTTATGTTACAATTTTAAATGGAACACAGATCCACGTTTATTCAATGATCTATCTCTAAGGAACATTGGGTAACCTGGCATTTTAATGTTATGAGTATATGTCTCATTTTGTTTTTCTTTCATTTGGTCAGCTTTCCCTGACGAAATGTTTTATTCTTTTCAATGAAATACATTATGAAGCTGCTCGATTCTTCGTTCTTATTTTTATCGTCTTTGATTGGTTTGTTAAGTGGTCTTCTATTTAGCTTGATTACAACAGGTTTCGGACGGTTCGACTTTTTCAATACCTTATAACATTTATTTTGTCATGCTTAAACCGAGTCAGTAATGATCGATTTTAATTTGAAGCTTCGTTCTGATCAGCATTCTTGCTCTAGTTGAACATTACCATTTGGTCCTGTTTTTGAGACCTCTCTGCCACTTCTCCAGGCAGAATATTTAAAATTTACTCACCTGTTCTGATTTCAGTATTTGGATTATTTTTACCATTTATTAAATCTGAAACATCAGTCCACGGTTGAATAATTTTTCATTTGACCAACCTTCCATTGTAGTGCTAATTACAATTTACAATTTTATCTTCGAATTCCCTTTATACGAATTTCAGTCACATTAAATATGGGTCCGTACTATTTTAAGTCACCCTCCAGTCTTTCAATATTCAACTTCATCCGTTTATATTTTGTAGCTATGTTTCCTATAGCTCTTTTGAGATTCGTGACACTTTTCTTAGTGTCTAAACTAGTTGTTATTTGAACCATTTCAAACCAGGTGTGCGTTTACACAATTAAATATTTTGAGAAATATATAAGAGTAATAATGGTAATGAGAATACGAATATTAAGAAAAATTGTTTTATTATATTGAATTTCTTGGTCCAGGAGCAGATTACACACAAGTTCAACGTTATAATAAAATTGAAGATGATTTTATGCTTTGCTTGAACGAGTGCCATGCTATTGTAAAGGTTATGTGAACAAAAAGACAGTTTAAAGTAAAAGTTTTCACGACAAAACAGTGTAATGAAAATATTTTCTTCGACCAAAATAAATTAATATTTTTTTGTAATTTGACCCTAATATTGCTAACTTAGACGAATATTATTGTTAAACACTTATTACTATTTTTTCTATAGCGTTCTTTTTAAATCTTTTTGTGTATTTTTATTGTTAGTTTTTGCTCAATATCAGTTTTTAATTTTGTTCTGACATGCGTAGTCTCTCTCTGGTTGTGTTCGGTTATCGCCTTTCATTATATTACAAATTCTATAAAATTGAGCTTCACGTTCATAATAGATTAGAACACGAGTTTATTTCTTCTCTAGAACATATTTGGTAGGCCATATTAAATCTCTTTCTTGATTAAACTCGCTAGGTACAGCGTTGATTGAAAAGTAAATATCCATGTTATATTTTATAGTTCAAGAAATACAAATGTGGTTACCGTGTATGCTGATTTTATATCTGCGGACATAAATGGTCCAACTGTAGTGGTCTCTGGACTTAGCTTGATAGAATTTGATGCTGAGACTGGCTCATCTAATTTAAGTTTGCATTCTGATTGTGGTAGGTTAGAAGCGTGTTAACACACTCAGAAAAACCCAAGCATACCGTCGATGAAGTTCCCATTAGGATAGCGCCAGTTCAATATTTGTCAGTATGACATTATACAGACTTATAAAACATTCGGAGTGAATCGGAAACGCCCATATGTTGTTTATAATTCACTATATTGATGATGCAATAGATCAGTTTGTTGCATCATGGATAGATTTGCTGGAGGATCTTAGGACCAATATTATCAGTTTCAAGAATAAGGTCATGACAGAAGCTCCATTTGATGTCTTCAAAATACTAAGAGCTGAACTCTGGAGATATCAACCTGAAAGGACAGCACGTATGTGCTAGCTCTTACACCTGGAAATGATGGGGCGTGAACTTGCATTAGAATTTATGAACGCTTGCGCCAAAGCTTCCGGATTAAATATCTCTCAGGAATGATTAATTCAAATTATTTAGCTGAATTACTGGCCAGGCTGGGAGCCACATTGGAGGTTGTTCAGATTATGAACATAAGTTGGCCAAGGAAACTTAAAGGATTAAATAACATGTTAAAACTTTAAAAACCTTAGGAACACGCAGCGAATGCAGACTTAACCATAATAGAGCTGTTCATGGCGAACACAGAAATTGTTCTGATCGTGCAAGAGAGGTCCATGGTCTACGACGTAAATTAATTTAAATCACGTGCCAATCTGAAGACAGGGCGATGGATACATCAAAATAGGTTGTAGACAGGAGTGAAGTACAAAATTGAGTTGGTTCAAAACTACTCTGTTCATCTAATACTGAACTATTGGCACAACATACAGAACAAGTTTCTAATGCAGAATTTCAGTAATTTCGCAAAGATGGAATTTGTTGAAAGTCAAATACAATTTTGCTTCCCTGATAATGTTGGTCTGCAGACTTGAACGGGGACAATGTATGGTTTATTTGAACTATCGTCCATTAAATTCGGAGACTAAGGGTAAGTCATATCTTTCACCAAGCCAGAGCATTATACTCGGAGATATAATGGGGTTTGAGGTTTATTCAACTTTAAATCTCCAGAAGGTTAAATACCAAATAAATATGGAAGAATGTGTTGTACCACTCACTGTAGTCAGATTTCCCCTAGAGAATTTGCATGAATTGATTTAAATACTTTTTGGTCTGAAAACTGCTAGCCCGAAATTCCAGCGTTTGACTGAAGTCCAGGATTTGCGATTTGGGACAGTATACATGAATGATATCATTATTTTAGACGATGGCATGAGCAATACCGTCAGCATTTCGAGGCTGTTTTGACTAAGTGGTAGCAATATTAATTAGTAATAACACGTACAAAGAGCAAAATAGGTTTCCTATCGATAAAATATAGTGGAAACCCTGCAACAGGATGGCTCATTGGTTCGAGCTACAGACTCCAAAGCAGACGTGCCCAGATTAGAGTCCTGCCCGTGGAAAATTATAATCAGTGAATGAAGCGTTTCCAGCAAAGACGAATTCGTTCTAACGGACGAATATCCTTTTCTACATTATACGATGCTTAATTTATGCTGACAAATTTCTGTGTACAATTAGACTGGTGCTTATATCACAAACCTGAAATCCTTTGACTTCAAAAGACTACCTCTTCCAAGTGCTCTAATCTTAGAATTCAAGAGCAAATTGAAATGAAGAAAAAATTATACAAGATATGTTGTCTTTTAAATTAGTAACCAGAAAATGTAACTGGAAGAAAGATTTCTGCCGTTTTATTACAGGAAATTTCTGACATCCATAGACATCAATAGTACTACTTTACGCGGCCTATAGCTGATAATCAAATGTATAGCAATCTATATCCACCATTCATTATTTCACAATGTTCATTTTCGCGCCTCTGTTAAATTAATAATTGAATCTTCTTAACTTGTCCTGAATGACGACTATTTCTTTAACTGGAGAGCCGTTATAGAATCTAACTTGAATCGAATTCTTACTACCTTACCAGCTTCTTCCTATTTACTATAATGTATTTGAATGAGTTTCTTAAAGAATAATTGGTAATTGAGCACATTTCCGGAAAGCTTTTTTCCACATCTTGAGTGATTTAATGCTTAATTGCTTATGTAACGCTTTATTTTGAAATTTTTTAACAAACCTGCTTGATATGCTTATGACAATATTATCAAGTTATATCTGAATTAGTATTTGACAAACTGCACGTTTTGAAAACATAGCAATACAGGGTGTCTATATTTCCCAAAGAAATTTCTAATGGTGATATATAGTTGTAGTTTCATTTTGGCATAAAGCTTGATATTGAAATGTCCTTTTTAATGTCATCAGTAATGAATATCCTGTGAGAATAATTTTTTTTAAATTCCATATGTCGAAGAACTTTTGGTATAAGACTTTTTTGTCAAGATGCTAATCAAATTATCCCGCAATAAATCTAAACGTGTCATCGTTTTTATTCTCTATGGTGTTGTAAAATATTTTTGCATTTTGTGAGTCTGTTGTGGGTGTACGATTTTAATTTCAGATCAAACCATTAACGAGAATTTTTGAAACAGGTAGACTAGATATGTGGATAGATAGCGGTACCGCATCTTCCCATTGAGTTTCTGTTCGCCAGAATAATTGTTAAATTGGAAAATTATATTTCCTAACCATGAGTGCAGTGACCGAACTACGATTCAGAGACAATATTCATACGTTAACTTAGTTTAATAAATGATTGTAAGGATAAAACTTAATTGTGACATTAAATACCTTGCGTTGAAATACAAAATTCATAGTTTTAATGAATCTGGGATTGGAGCTAACGCGAAGGGAGCCTAATGTTACTGACAAAGCAGTTTTTAATGTTTCCTTACAATTAACCTTTCCTTCCGGATATCGGGATTTTATTACTCGTCTAAAAATATTTTCATTCTCTGTAGGATGGCTATTTGATACGCCTCGTTGGCTTTTTTATCTTTGACTTGTCTTTGTTTGATTGATTAGGTCAACTAAGTTATATTCAAGTCAACTTGACTATTTAATTTTTAACCATTTTGATTAATAGATTTTGGCTCTTAAACTTTTTTCTTGATCATTTATTGATATCTTTTGTGTCCATTTTTTTTGGTTTTACTAGTTTTCATTATTACTATTTTACGCGAGGATTTTATGGATGCAGATAATTCACGTATGGGTTTTGTCAGTAAGCTTTGCTTTAAGATAGATTTAAGTGAAACTTGTTCATACGCGTATTTAAGGGCAGTTAAAATGGGTTGGTTAGGAAATTCGTGCTTCTACCTTTAGATTTTTGAGGATTACTTAATGAATTAGTAGAAGTGCCTTAGTTAGTTTTCGCTAAGGTAGAAATTATGTTTTCCTAATATGAAGCAGTTCATTTGTTCGAGGTGGTGATTCGTGGATAATGGGAAATAGGTTAATTCTGCCAAGGATAATTTTGTGCTTTCGTATATTTATTTCCTCCGATCGTAACTTGTTCAGTATGAATGATAGGCTGTTAATAAAAGCCTATTCTGGTACAGTGTTGAAATCCTTTGTTAGGCGCATTTTCCCTCTAGAAGTTGCTTTAGCTCGCAACATACGTCTTAGCCGACAGGTTGGTTGCAAAGTGTTAACAAAATGTATAATGTTTCTGTTGTTATGCTGAATTTGAATTTTTAATTAATAGATTATTTTTCGTTTTTATTCATCTTCGATATCCTAAATGGATGATATCGTGTTCTGTTAGATGTTTATTACCTTTTGCTAAGTTTTTATGATATTCCTCAAGAATTTCAACTACTAATGTTTTAGTTCAATGGGTCAATATTAACCAAAACTGATTGTGATTGAATTATGTCGTTGCTTATTGAAATGTTTACATTAATAAAGTTTAGACAATACGATATCTGTTATAAGTTAACAAAGAGTGTAAAACCATAAAATTTAGGAGGTTAAAATGCACAAAAATACTTATCTTATACATATCATATGTTAATATATATATATATATATATATATATATATATATATATATAATTAGGGAAGAAGATACACTTAATACAAAGGTGGATAATGGCCATTTATTTGGAGAATACTACTTCACTTTAAAATATTTCATTTATATACATTCTGAGTTTTCATTTGATTATGTGGGTGGCAACAAATCTGACTCGGATTTACTTCTATTTTTTGGGCTGATTGTTAAGTGTTTATGCGTTTGTGCCTGTTTGCATGTAAATGTCTTTCTCGCTGTATTGAAAATTGATGTCTGAGATCTGGTCATTCTTGTATTGATGACTTGAGAATTAACCAACTGTTCGCATTGTTGGCTGTTACGTGTACAAATGTTAATTTTCCAAGTGTAGTCTTTAGTTTCCCATTGTTCCGTATTTTTGTTAGCTTCACTTGGTAAAAGCGTAGGTGCGGATTGCAGTGTTGAATGGTCATATTCTTTCAAAATTTCTATCTCCATATGTGGAGCTGCTTTTTACCCTTCAGTTTGTTGTCAATCCGATGGAAAATTTGCTGAGTCTGGTCAATGGGGTGCTTCATCTTGCCTGGATGCTAGTAAATTGTTGGATTGTGTGATTCGTGGCAAGTCGATTAGAATTTCATATTGATGAAACTTTGAAATATTTAGGTCAGGTGTTTGTTATTTTATATAAAATGCTTCATATATATAAAATAAATTTTCTGATTTTGCTTTATGTAGAATTAAGAAATTGGTCAAATAGACTGGATGCCAGGTTTTCAATATATCATCGGAAATAGCTGATTTTCCTGACGGTGCCAAGCCTTTTTTAATTAATTTCTGCGGTAAATGTTGCTAGATTCTGCTAATCAAGCAGGTTTTCCTAAACCTACCATTTAGAGGCGACGTACCGACCTCAATAATTGCACGGTGGCTAAATAGAATAACTAAGGAGAATTTTCCCAATGTTAAAGTTAACATCACATTTAGCACACAGAGCATCATGAGGTTGGATGCCATAGATCAATTGCCAATTCTCTCTAAATGATTCATAGTCTACAAATTGTCATGTGTGTGCGGAAGCACATATATTGGACGTTCGAAGAAGCAATTGATAAACAGAACCCAGCAACATTTACCGCAGAAATTGATTAAAAGAGTCTTGGCACCATCAGAAAAATCAGGTATTTCCGATGATATATTGGAAACGGGGCAGCCAGTCAAATTGTCAAATTTCTTAATTCTAAATAATGCAAAATCAGAAAAATTATTATATATTTATGAAGCCCTTTATATAAAACAACAAACACCTGGCATAAATATTCAAAAGTTTCATTAACATGATATTCTAATCGACTGGTCACGAATCACAAAATCTAACAATTTACTAGCCTCTAGGCAAGATCAAGCACCTCCTCGACCAGACTCAACAAAATTTCGATCAGATTGGCAACAAAATGAAGGAGGAAAAAGCAGCTGCACATACGGAGACAGAAATCTCAAAACAATATGATCATTCAACACTGCAATCCGTATCTGCGCTGTTACCAAGTTAAGCAAACAAAAAATGCGGAACAAGAGGAACCGAAAGACTACACTCGGAAAATTAACATTCGTACACGTAACAGCCAACAATGCGAACAGTTGATTAACTCTAAATCCATCAATACAAGAATGACCAGATCTCAGACATCACTGTACAATACACTGAGGAAGACCTTTATATTCTAAGAGGCACACACAGACACAAACGCATACTTATTTACTAATCAACCCAAACAAAAAATAGAAGTAAAACCGGGTCAGATTTGTTGCCACCCACATAATCAAATGAAAACAAAGAGAATATATAAATGAAAGATTGTAAAGCGAAGTTTAGTATTCTCGAAATAAATTGCCATTATCGACTTTGTTATTGATGTGTTTTTTCTTCCTAATTAGAAATTTACTGTGTAATATTCGAAGGCAATGGATATAATAAAGATATATATATTATACCCTACAGTTATAAAAATTTCCGGACTGACGACCGGCAAACACTAGTTGGTCAACCCGGTGTTGGTAGCTTGAACCTTGTCAGGTCTAATGAGATACAGCTTTCATTCTGCATACACGTTTATCTCAGATTCTGCCTTATTTCCTTTTCTTTTCTCTTCTCACTCTAATCTTAATGCTCATTTAGATGCATTGAACAGTATAGGGTGTTACGTCACATGGTGTCCTTCAGCCCGCGGGCAACGATGAACTAAACTAGATCATGTAGCAATTAGTTACAGATGAAATGGTTGTATCCAATCTGGTCGTTCTTTTAAGAACACATGTCGACTCGAACCATGCACTTATCCATTGCAGATTTGCACTCAAGTTTTCCGTAAAATTAAATAAGAATGAACGTAAAATAAATGTAAGCAAATTCGAACAAGCGTCCTTTCGACTTCAGCGCAGTTTAAAGGTCGATCTTGAAACCCTTTGGAATTGAAAGGCCAATTACGTGGAAGAAGCATTCGCATCAGGTTAAAGCCGATGCTTATTATAGTTTATTCATGCGCCAAGCGCGAGAAAATTAGATGTTATCGAGACTGTAACTTATAGTAACAACAATCTTATGACCAATAAAATGTGTCATCTTCACATTTAGGCTGAGCACTTCGAATTTCTATGTTGTTTGGCACTTGCGTCCGTCCTGATCGTCTAAAGTATGCCCGTATTAACATTGTCGAAAGTTAGTTTCGAACAACAACCAGAGTTAGAAAAACGCAGTGAAGTTCTATTTCTTTAATGTCGTAAATCTACAGTCCCCGGTGATTTGTTTCCTAGCTTAATTAAGGATGATGGCAACATAATTTCTAGAGCGTTGATTAACCTTTTTCGTACTATATGGCATGAGGAAACCATGCTGCTTTCTTGAAATGAGTCGACTATCATTCCTGTTTTCAAAAGAATCAATCGTAATTTGTAGGATGCTTATCGTGGTATAAACTTGACCTCAGTCGTATCAAGGATATTTGCTTCGATCATCTTACGCCGTTTTAGCGCTTCGGATGAATCACGTATTAGACAAAAACGAGCTAGATTCCGATCTGTTTGAGGTTGTATCGATAATAATTTTACCTTAAGGCAAGTTCTTGAAAAGAAAAAGGTATTTCGTCGTTAATTAATAGCCGTCTTTATAGACTTCAAGGGTGCATTTGATTCGATATTCTGCGGAAAAATGGTATGCCTGCCAAATTTTTAAATACTTTTCGCGCTCTTTACACAAAAAATTCTGGTCGCGTTCAGATCTAAAACGAGATAACGTACAACTTTACTACCGGCAGTGGTAATCGTTAAGGTTGTCCATTTTCCACATTGAAAAAATTAACAATAAATGCTGTTATAAAACGTGCTCTTCCATACGTTCAGGAAGCAAGTGTCAAAGTTCTCCCGACCGGTAGATTAGTCGGTCTTGTCTATGCAGACTATATTGTGTTATTTTTCGACAATCGAGATTCTGCTCAGGCTACTTTGAATAGATTAACCGCCGTTGTTCCGTCTTCCTGTATGCAAATTGCACAGGATCACTGGCCACTTACTCCAGCTCTGTGGCTGAAAAGTGAAGTGTCGATGTAGTTGGCCATTTTACTTAACGTGGCAGCTGTATCAGTAACTCAGGCAGAATGAAAGACGAGGCGAGTTTAAGAATCACGAAAGCTTGGGTAACTTTCTCGAGCATTCGCCATTTCTTCGGGAACGCATATATGAATAATGCATCTCTACGTGTAGTTTTATTATAAGCTGGTGAGACTTGGTATCTTAGAGTTAATGATTTTAGATGCTTAAAGGCATTCGACCACTTTTGTTCGAGAAAAATTGCACATATAAGTTATCAACTTTGAATAGCCAACGCTGACAGCAGTAGACACACTTTTGGATTGGCGGATAAGTGCTCCTCGTTAGAAAAACGATTACGGCTCCATCAAATGTGTTCTCTCTATCATGTTTTGCGTATACCTTCGATTATATTGTCCATTAGAGCGTTATTCCCTCACCGAGCGCTAGATTAGTGTAAGTGACAAGGTGAACTGAATTTAACATGACAGAAACAGCTAAATTTATCAGTATTGAAATTGGGTAGTATATAATCTAATCGCCTGCCGTGATGTGGTCCACTTGCGCATCATATTTCTTTATTAGAAAATCTACGTTATATGGGATTGAACCCAGTTCACTGGTCATCTCTTTGAGATTTCTAGTGAAATTACTTAAGCAACATTTGTTCTTAGTTGAATAGAGGTAGCTGCGAGTTTTGGTCGTGTTTTTGACTCGATACGGTCAAATCCGCGAAGAAGATGTATTGAAAATTTTTCTTTGCCTTAAATCTGACTTACCTACAATATTTACCTCAGTACTGTGTATCATCTAGGTAAAATACATGAATTTTCTGGATCCCCATAATAAATTACTCTCTTTTTAATAACATTTAAATATAATTGTTTTGAGTTTTCTAAATTTAAGTTTTTTTCTTAATTTGATTTGTTGAAATGTTGATATAGCAGTGAAGAATCAGTTATTAACGACTTTTGTATTCCTGTACGTCATGATATATATATATATATATATATATATATATATATATATTATATAAATTAAATTAATCATTTTATAAATTTTGTAGACAGTAGCCACGGCAAAATTTTTTTAACAACGAGTATAAGTTAAATAAGCATCACACCTAGTGAATGCATATGTAATATTAATATTATATTTAAAAAAAATTATACTTGGTTCCTAAAAAGTCGGCCAGAATTTAATTCCAATTGTTTGAATTGTGAAACATTTTTACTACGGTGGGTCTGTTGGTAGAGCTTCATACTTAATCTGCAGTTTCGGGTTTTAATTTTGTGCCACCCGGGGTTGCTCACTGTCAATCTCGCTAGCAGACTCCAAATACTTTCATTGAGATATTGTTTTTAAGGCCATATTTGATTTCTGATAGATACCTACTCATAATTAATTGTAGTCAGTCAAAAACTTTTTTTAATGTAGCACATTGTTACAAGAATCAAAATACGAAGTCCATTATTTTTTAAGTTGTCACCTTTATAAAAATGTGGCTAAAATGTAAAATAAAATAATTAGTTTTTATTCTGCGAAAAAGGTCGATTGATCCTACAATTGGAAGGATAAAAATAAACATCAAAAGTAGGATTATGCAAGGGTATGTGTTACAATTATACAACGGTGAAATGACGTTGGGATAAATACAGATAAAGCATATATAATATAAAGCAAATTTAAGCAGGACAAATAAAGATATTTGTAAGGGATTACGATTTAAAAAAAGAGATTATTAAAAATGAAGATTCGTTGAACTGCTTCTTTATGGATAATTCATTTGGATTTCTACATCAAATCGTAAATCGAAGCCACAATGACATGCGGATGAATATCATCTAAGGTAAATTTTCCATGTAGAATATTATCTAGAACCACCGGAAACAATACATCGAAAAACGATTCTTGAATCAATGACCAAAATGCAGCAAGGTTATGTAAGTAAAAAACCAAAAAATCAACAAATACATTTATAGTTTCATTGTACATACCTACTCAAATCACAATAAACAATAAATTCGCCATCAATTAATAACTTTATAATAAACTCATCTAAAAATATAAGTGACTCGCCGGTTTGGCAATTATGTAAAAATGTGCTTTCCTTAGTCTAGTTATCATGGTGATCAAACGATTAAAATGCTACAGCAGTAAAAAATGAATATTTTATAAGTATTCCACGTATGTCAATATACTTAAATGATCGTACCCTTTCCAATAAATTTTATCAGATACAGGAGACATTTCTTAATCATATTCTGATCAAGTGTCTACAATGAACATTTTTTATTTATAAATTGAAAGGCCAAACAAAATAGAAAAATGCAAACGTGGATAGATTGTGAAATAAACGAAAAATCACTCACCTCGAGTTCAATAGGAGAGGCACTGTATATCACAACAGTATCCTCAACACGCTACAACAGCTAGAACCTGCAATTCATTACCTGTATTTGTAATAGTGCTAGATTGTATTGTAGTGGTCAAAGCACTGAACTGGTATATAAAATATCTTTCATTGAGACACCATTGCCCTAGATTGGTTACAAAGTTAGAAAGGAATGGAATTAAAGAGCACTTCCGTGTATTTCAATATTGAGCGAAACACATTCTATTATCAATATGAGAGTTGAGAATCCTTCTGATAAAATGTAAATAACAATTTTATTTAGTCGTTTGAATTATATTCTGGTTTCGCAAATAAATTTTGTGTGTAAAACATTATTTTTAGTTCAAACATTCTTTGTTTAAATTGATGTTTGCTATTTTTGTTGCTAAAACGTACGTTTCAATTTTTGAATTTTTGTACTTGAGTCCGGATCTGTGTTGTTTAAAGAGATGTGACTATTTAAATAATTTTTTTACTTGATCATACGCTTGCAAAAGTGCAATATATAACTCCATATTGAACTTCTAGTTTCTTGACTATTTGTGGAGTTCACTGTTTAACAAAGAAGGTCAGATATCTTTGCACTGCAGAGATAGATTTATTGATATGCGTAGAACTGAAGGCCTTAACGCATTGTACAGTTCAGTAAGAGATAAAGCCGTGCAATTTAATCACCGTGGATAAAGATTAAATTTTATAAAAATTGGACTATATGCGAGGTTAGACCATGTGCAACTGATAAATTATGCTTATTTTCTTTGTGTGTGGCTATTTGAGAGTTTTGTTTTTAATTAATTCTATGCAGTTTGAGGTTTTGAGTTTACATCATTTTTTAACTGTACCTCCGGACGCTCCGTTGTATTGCTAATTAGAGTTGGTACATGATTGTATGGAATCGAATTAGTAATCGCTGAAATCTCTCCGAGATTAATGTTGATAGATTTTGATGTGTTAATGTGCAATGATAACATCTCAAGAAGTTAATTTGTTTTTTCTAAGTCTCTTTGAGTTGGTTAGCATCATTAGTTCCAATGGGGATGGAGTTGTCTATCTTTTGTAATTCAACCGTATTCTATCAGCTAATTAATAATAGGAAACACTGTTTTGAAAGAAATATTTGTCATTTTAAATCTTGATGCACTCCAGTGAACTAGTTCAGCTAGGTTTCGCTAAATGTCGTATTTAAGCAGTGTTGCAAGAGACGGTTTATATTTTATTTAAGAATTATACTAATAGACATTATCTTAGTTTAAATAGTGAAATTTAATATAGCAATTATTATAGTAATTTACAAGTACTGGCCTACTGAATGAATCTTTTTTGCTACCTGATGCAATGTTGAGTTTATACTGACAACAAGTACATAATTACAATCCTGCCAAACATTGATTTTGGTTTTGTCATCGTTCTTACTTTTTTTGTCGTGCTTTGATGATATTTCTGGCAATAAGAAATATGTCAGTATATGCGAGTGATATTTTGTCTCTTTCGTGCGGTTGATTTACTAAAGTGGAACTTATGTTTACCTCAGATACGCGAGCGTGATTTAAATAATAATGCTGTAAAATATTTTTTTGCGGGAAAATTATACACCATTTTAGGAGGTATATATTTGACAAAAAGCTAACAATTGCGCGAAAATGCGAATGATTACGTGGCGATTCTGAGTACAAATGATACTTTCATGGCTAGTGTGGTTTTGATAAAAATAATAGGAGGAATATGGAGTATAGCTGTATGGGACGAATAAGGATATTCTCGATTGAGGTCTTGGAAAGTAATGGAATTACATTTTGGCAAATATGATTATGTAATCGAAAGCGAGCTATTTATTTCAGTACCTTTTTAAGGTAACAAATGCGTTCAAAATTATGCCAAAATAATTAATTGATACTGCGCATACATGAAAAAATCGAGAAAATCTTTATCATAATAGGTGAAAATGTGGGTCTGGCTAGATTTGCTATTTTATGCTGTATAACACATATGAATAGTTTAAATAAAAACGGATGAGGCCAGTGGCAAAGGTCAAAATATGTGATGACTCTTGAACATAAATTCTCAGAAATAGTGATGACAATGCGTATTTCTGGTCTAGTTAATAGATAGATTCGTATTGCTTTTTCTCGAGCAATGAGGAGAACAATTGTAAATGTTAAACTTTAAATTTCAATGTTACAATATTTACTATTTACAGGATTTGAACTGTAATAATAGATGGCTTTGATGGGCAAACGTACTTTACAAAAGGAGCTGGGAGTACATTAAAATAAAATGAATGTTAGCTATTTCGAGTAGTGTGATCGTTGGGCGGCTGGCAATATATTGTAAAAAATCAACTTTTACTTTATGAAGAAAGGTAGAACCATAATATGTCGATGAAAGCAGGGATGGAGAAAGCGGAGCGTAACTAGCCTCTCTTAAAAGCTAATCACCGGTGCAAATGTCGCTTTAGAGAGGGAGAAATAATCTTTGCGTGTGCAGACACACACTGAGTATCAAAGACCAGCAGAACTTCAAAGCATAATGAGAGGTCTTTGAAAGTGGATATTTAAGTAGTATCGGAACTACTGGAATGATAGAGTGACTTTCAGTATAAAGGGATTTACTTATTGGCCGAGACTCTATCTGAAAGAATACTATATAAATTTGGGGCCACACTAGTGGAAAGGTCCATAACTATGCGCAATAAATTACTGAAACCACAGAGAAAGCATTGGTGGTGTGTACCCTTCACGAAACATTATCATTGTGCGTATTAGGGTCTCCTGCAACTAATTATTAATGAGCATAAAAAGAAAAAAATGTATCTAAGAATAGCCGAACTCCCGTGCCATTTTCAATTTAACTACGGTTGGGCGGACGATATATCGTATGGAGTACATAATGCATTAATTAGAACTGTTAAAAATAGCGTGTTTTCTTTGCAAAGAATATTAAATTTGCAGTTTACTCATTCACATACTATCCGGTGGGCGGAGTAGCACATGTCGGCAGAAGCAAAAAGAGTTGAGTACAAAACAAAGACTCGATACACTCGCTTAGATTTAAGGTAAGAAAAGACGGAACTGATTGGGGCTAATCTATAGGTGGCGAAATAGCAGAACGGACATTCGATAAAACGACATTCGATGTCCTGATTGTACCTCAGTATAACTGAAATTCTAGTTTCTGGGCATTGATGTTGGACTAAAGCACTGCGTCCAAAGAACTAGGAGGTGTGGTTGTGTCAGACAATGTTTAATTATGTGAAATCTTAAAATTCGTCATATTAATATTGTCTCTAACAACCGTACAATATTGCATTGAGACGTAAATTGGCGAGGCGAAATGATTATAGATGACTTCATAATTTTTGATTACTTTGAGCTGTTTTAATCCAAAATGATTTATAATTTCGACGTTTGGTGCGATTGATTATCGGTGAAAAATTGTTTGAAGCAGAACCAAACACTTGTAGTGTGAAAAAGGTCTAATCAATCTGTGTAAAGCGACAATATAAATTGAGCACTAATGACAGCAGTTACTGCAATGCCAAGCAGACTAATGAATACTGTTGCTTTTTTATGAAATGACTTCTACAACGAAGATTTGGAAGAAGATCTGATTCCGACACTCGTAGACTTAAGAGAAATCTGACTAGTGTATCTATTAAGATTGCTATTTTACACCATGAAGTTAAAATTGGCCATGCGACTCTTAGGGAATCGTTATCATTATTGCATAGTGTAGGCGCTTGGAATAGAATATAGAAATGTATTTTTATCAAATAACTTCCCAAAATGTGCAAACACCGTTCCCAAAGCTTTGATGTATCTCGACGTGAGGCTTTATTTGCTAATTTGATCCTTGGAAAAATTCATAAAAATTTTGCATTTACAGCTCTAGCAGATTATTATTTCAAGCTAAGCACCACCCAAGAACTTTTCAGTCCGATGAAGCACAGACTACTAATCAACTTTTATTACTAATAACACGAAAAAACGTCCGAAATGTCAAACTTGCATTGCAACTACTTTGGCGAATTCATCCTTTACTTACACCAAACAGTCAAAAGATTGTGTTGGCAGAAGTGGACTTCCATCACAACTGATGGTACCTTTTTGAATTAAAAAAAACTGATCATAGGCTTTTTAGTATAATTGAAACACAATAAGGTGTAAATGCATGTCAAAATAAATCTTAGTTTGCGCATCGACGAAATAAATGTAAGTAAATGAAAAATTTGATTGAAATATACTGTAATGTTTGTGGAGCACTATTACATACGTATTTAAGCATTTTGAATGGTGTATTTAATACCAAATTAGTTATCATCGAACCAAAATAATATGCCAATGTCAACAAAAACGATGTGTGTCATCTCATGTTCGCATGCATCGTTAAACTGTCCTATATTTATCGCCTATTTATAAAGTGGGTTTAGGGCACAGTGACCGATTCTACTAATATGTTGCCAGTAAACACCGAAAGCAATCGTGCAAAAGATTACACATTTTGTTCATAACGAATTGCATATCATTCTGGTTCTATGTAAATTTACTTGTTACTATTTACGCTATACCTAGTGCTTTCAGAGATGAACTTATTTTGAGTCCAATCGATGAATTTCTTTTTGCACTGGCTTCGACTTTGGCTGCGACAGCCGTTTACTCTTCATCTTAATAAAATATATTCTATTAACAATATATTGCTTCTTGGTACATGCGTACATGCTTTAATTTTTGAGAATAATCTTATGAAAGTTATTTTGAATTCTATCTGCATTTTGCCAACTGGTTTGCTGACTTTAATTAAAATACTGTATTTTATATTAAGGATATTTATACTTTATTTGTTTGATAAACATGGAGTGTGAAGCCACGAGCATGTGCAGATCCATGGATATTGTTTGACCCTTTACACGTAATGTCCTTAGTACTACTCTGCTTTTTATCGAGGTTGGTATTATATATTTTACGCAGTACAATGTTATTCATAAGGCAACAGGATGTAGATTTTTCTCATCTATTACCTTAAGCATGTTCGATGGTTGATTATGCGCGTGGGTTTTAGACGGATTGAAAAGCAGAGTTACTTTTCTCTTAAATGGTTTACAACCTAAGGCTGAGGAGCACCATTTATCTAGGGCAACTGCTTTTGGATCACTGAAAAACGCATTGAAGCCTTCTGATAGTGAAACCTCGTCAACCACGTGTAGCTCATAAGCTAGACTTTGATTGTCGGATTATGTTTTAAACACATAAAAGAAGGTTTAATTGTGCACGGATCTCTATCCTGACACCAGCCTAGGATAGTGACAGCCTGTAAAATGTAATATTTCTTCATCATGATATATTTGACTATCCTGGTGTTTTAATTTCAATTTTATTAAACGGAATTCCTTAGTTTTCGTTCTCTTTCACAAGATATATTTTGAAGGTATGGATGCAAAATATGTTGTTATCATTGCTATTTTTCTTTAGCTTGAATACCGAAATTTGCTTTTCTTCTTGAGGCCTCATTTACACTATTACACAACTTCGCTGGAGCTGAACTATTTATACTGATTTTCTGCATTTGTATTTTTTCCATAACAGTGCTTGTTATGATTTTATGTTCATTTTCCATACTTGCATCCGTTGTTAACTTTTACTCAACTTTTGATATTTTTACAATGGTAGGCTTATTAGTCTATGCTATCAAATAAATATTTTCATTATTATTATTATTATTATTATATTTATTATTATTATTATTATTATTATTATTATTATTATTATTATTATTATTATTATTATTATTATTATTATTATTATTATTATTATTATTATATTATTATTATTATTATTATTATTATTATTATTATTACTATTATTATTATTATTTTTTTTATTATTATTATTATTATTATTATTATTGTAAGATTTCCTAATTGTTATAGACTAATGTTGTGTTTCTGTAAAAGAATTATCACAATAAAACGAAGTTGAGCTTGAATACTACAGAAGTAATGAATTGTGCTTTAACGTAAAACTCTGAATTGAGTAAAAGATAGGAAATCCTGTTTGTGACTTATTTTATCGAACGATAACTAATTAACTGAAATACACTTACAGTAGCATGGCTAAATATTTTCCACAATATGCTGTTGTAAAATAAAGGTGGACAATAATTTTTTGTGATCTAATATATTTAAAATGTTGTGCAATCCGTAGGATTAAGTTTGTTAGCTGTTTCTGATAGACAACTACGCAATCGAGGCAATATAACGATCACCTAGAATGGTTTTCCGGTTGAAATTGATCTTGATCAACAGCACATTTGATTCACCTTTTTTATTAAAATTAATGTGCAGAAAAATAATAATCGGTTGTCTTGTGTTAAATCAAATGCATGAAATTTTTAGTTTGGTATGTTGTCCCGCAGATGACGATGCGCATACGGAAGTAATGCGCTATGAAATTTAATAATTTTGGAGCAAATTAAACTCTTCATTAGGTGATATCATAATCACTGAATTATGAAATTTGGCATACATTGAATGGTGCTATTATCTCGTATTCTGAGGTAATTGAAATTGTTTAGCGGTTTCAGATATTTTATTCAGAAACGACGATTCAACATTTTTAACCGTTCAACCATAGTTATAAATTTATTATAAATCAATTACGATGTAAAATGTAATTTCTGAAGTTGTAAAAACTGTAAAGAATATCGGTTTTGACCTTATTTTCCAACCAAATTTAACTTTTTCAATAAATAATCATGTTTGTGAGCTCCGTTGGTTTCTGTTTGACTACTTCCAAGCTAATATTCTTTGTTTGTGATGTATTGTCATCATAAAACATAAGAAAAAGAATAAGAAGTACTTTATTTCATTAGAAAATTGTTAGCACGTATGAAAGTGTAGCACGAAATTAAAATGTACTTATTTCGTAGTAGTGGCGTTACAGACTTATTTATGCCCATTTTCCGATCGAAATTATCCTATATATTTATAATTATTGTAAATTTACTTATAAATAAGAGATTTCTGTTTAAACAGCTGTATACTATATCAACGAAAGGAAGAATTATTATTTTAAATGTTTTGTAAGATTTTTTAAACATCATGAGAATGCCATGCTAAAGTAGGTATACGAAAAGTGGTTTTATAGAAAGAGCATAATAAATTAATATTAGTCAGATATTGTTAGTAACCTATGCGAGTTTAAAAAGAAAGGTTTTGGTGCAGTATACACAATAAAGCTGCTCACCGAATTATGCTCGTATACAGTTTCTCATTCACGTGGGGCCTATTCGACAACTCTTTCAACCTAAAACTCTAAATAGCCACCCCCTATTCGCGATTATAAAACATAAGTATTTACACCTGAAAAAAATTTATTCAATTGAAGTTTTACGGCATTTTTTGATTCCATATATATTGTCACATTAAACTAATCATTGCATAAGTTAGCAAAGGTAACTATGCGTTTACTACTATTTGTTACGTCTGTGCATCTATCGTTATCAGAATGACACTTCCTGTTTCTAAATTATTTCTGTGATCAAGTTATGAATCATAGTCATAGATTTTAGACATTTAATTCTTTTTCGTTTGAAATATTCTAGCATTGGAAGAAACTTAAATTAAATGACCTTGCATGCAAAATTATTGTGATTCGCGAGTATTGCGAAAATGAAGAAATATAAGCTTAATGCAAAAATCTGAAGTTTCAATCAGTCAAATGGGATTAACATGACATAAGTTAATAAAAAAATTAACGATATATTTTTTAATGAATTACGGGTATTCTCTTTTCATTTAATATGAAGAATAAAGATAGTTACTGTGCGTTATTTACAGCGGAAACTCCAAAGTGTAGGAGAAACTAAGGTTTAAAGGATGTCTATATATAAATTTAAATTGGAATTAAAGCCAGTATCAAACTTTTTGCAAGATTATTGAACATTACATAAGGAAAACTAAATAAATATAATTTGCCAACTTTTAAGTTACCTTGTATCATAATGATCGAAATATTTGCAGAGGTTCATTTTTTAAATTACTCGAGGAGATCAGTAACTTATAATTATTTCCAGTTAATAAATCTGAAGCATTTGTAGGTTTCTTCTAATACTAATTTATATAATGAACAATTCTCGATTGGAAAGTGCCTTAAACAATATTGGTCTTGGAGACATATTTCTGATTTTTTACTATAAATGTTACTTCTATGCGTAGAGTTTTCTCAGATTGGTTCGGCTATTTTACTTTTCTCATGATAACACCCACTCTCAATTCATCATAAATATTCTAAAATCTTTAATTTATATTCGGTCATCAGGATTTTAGTTTTCGCTGATGGTATTATAAGCACATTGCTGTATGAAGATTTATTATTGTTCTTTCTGTTCAATTAAGTTGGCTTCCACTTGAGTTGCACATCTCCAAAAATACTATCTTGTTCGTTTTTCAAGTCTAGTTTTGTAAGAAATTTACGGCACTTTTAGAATAATAGTTAATTTCAATATTTTTAACCGTTATTTAAATTAAGTTTGCGAGTTTGAAGTAAAAACCAACCCCATTAAATTTAACTGGTCGTCGAACAACATAGAAAAACTGCGCGTCAGTCACACGTACTGACACTTTTCGACCTTCCATGATCATCATCAAAGTACAACAGAAAACTGACTAACGAGAATCAAACGGCAATGCATATATATAGAAAGCAAAATATTACATGCGGCTCTCATCTCTAGTTGGATTGCATTGATTGTACTTGACTGGAAATGTCGGGTTTACAATTTCTATGAAGTCCCGAACATTAACATTTTACAGATTTCGCCACACACATTTACGTATAGTTAATAAAATTTAACAAACAATAATTGCGCAGGTGATGGTAAAAATTCTTTTAATCAAGTATGTGAGCTTGACTTAAACTAAAATCGAATTGTATTTAACCAGTGGTCCGGACAACTTAAAAAAACTAATGTCAGTTACACGCATATATATATATATATATATATATATATATATATATATGCGTGTGTGTGTGTGTGTGTGTGTGGGTGTTTGTGTGTGGATAAAGCTAGAAATATTGTGCAGCGACATTTCCAGTCAAGTACATTTTAAGAGATACTACTAGAAATGAGAGCAAAATGTCTAATTTTCCATCCCATTTATATGCATAGCGGTTTGATCCTCGCTATTCAGTTCTCCGTAGTACTCTGATGATGATCATGTAAAGTCAAAACGCATATGTACGTTTCACTGAAGTTATTTTTGTTATGTTGTTCGGCGAACTGCTAAATACAATGGAATTGGTGTTTACTTCAAGCTCGCAAACTTGATTTAAAGAATTGCTTCAACCACCCGCGCATTCATTGATTATTTAATTAGCTGTTGGTCGATTTATTTCCAGTGGCAGAAGATAAAAATCAATGCGACACCAAGTAAAGAGAATTCACGTACAATTTATTTCTAGCATAAAATTACGTTTTATATTTAATATCACGTTTAAAATTTAAAATTGTCTTTGTTCAAAATGACGTCTATTTTAAGAGCTATTTTACTAAATAAATTATAAAGTATATCAACAAATTAATGAGATCTAGTTGTTTTATTGAGATGACAGCTTTATTTCCTGCTAGTAAATTGTG
Organism: Eudiplozoon nipponicum; assembly: GCA_029291075.1. NCBI lineage: Eukaryota > Metazoa > Platyhelminthes > Monogenea > Mazocraeidea > Diplozoidae > Eudiplozoon > Eudiplozoon nipponicum. Next base: position 147,985 of record JAQBSW010000771.1, on the reverse strand, counting down.
TGTGAAAAATATGCTGTTTTTGATAACGATTTTCATTAAGTGTTCCAAGGTAATTTTACTTTAATTCATATTTATGATTTTTCATTCTTCTACTAATACTACTACTACTACTGCTGCACCTATTTCTGCTACTTATACTATTGCTATTTATACTACTACTACGACTACTAAGTCTACTAATACTAATTCTATTACTAGAACAGAAACAACAACTACGATTATTTCTATTACTACTACTACTACTACTACTACTAGTACTACTACTACTACTACTACTACTACTACTACTACTACTACTACTACTACTTTTAATACCACTACTAACACTACTACTACTACTACTACTACTACTACTACTACTACTACTTCTACTACTACTACTACTACTACTACTAATACTACTACTACTACTACTACTAATAATAATAATAATAATAATAAATGTTTTTTTGGCTCGATAATTGAAAAGATCAAGCTACATGTTGAATTTAAGATAATTTATAAGTGATTAAGATAGTGACTAGCCATTGTTTGTCAATAAAAACAGCTGTGAGACGGGTACAAGATGAATAATAAAATTTTAAAAACTCTGATATATATGCATAAACATATGAAAGAATTAAGTGGTCTATACTATCGCAATTTTGCACCAGCTTTATTTTTAAAACAATACAAATTTAATAATGTTTTCGTAATTATATGGTCGATGAAAGGCTTATTTTATATTTAGGTAGTGGGGAAACTAAGCCGTTTCATATGAAGCTGATTATCCTACTTTCATAGTTATTGCTTGTGGGTTTCCGGGTATTTAGGCCCATTGTGTATTGTGTATTCTTGATTTAACTTTATTTTTGGTACATGTGAATTACCATGTATTGAGCCTAACTTGTCCAAATTGCCAATGTAACCGCTTAAATATCTAATTATTTATTGATATCAATATTTTTTTTATTTTTGTCCCATTTGTAATAAATACAATTTTTATTATTAAGATATTCCTAAATCTTGGGGTCGTAATACAAACAGAACTCCAGAAAGGTTTTCTTTTATTTTATCAGTTTAAAAAAATGTCAAATTGTTTAATATTAAATCTAAGAGAGATTTAAAATGGCGCTTCTCAAAATCTGTGACAAATAATTTTCCGTTTTGCTTATTGTGTTTCAATATGAGGGATTGGGATGTTTATATTATTCCTTAGTAATTTAACATGTTAACTATGTTTAATATCTTATATTTATGAGTTAATATGAATTAAATATTTCTATGTAAATTAATACTAACAATAGGTAATATTACTAAATTTAATCTGATCTTAAATATCAAATGTATTAGACTAGATACGATAGATAAATAAATAAACTATTTATTGATGACTATTCGCCAACAATAAGAAAGGATTATACTTTGAAAGCTTAAAAGTAGCACACTAAATTTGGCTATTAACTTCTGAATTTTTATTGTTAATATAAGGAAATTGACAACTATGTATTACCAGTGGAAAAATATGTGTGATTTAATATTGGAATTAAATTTAGTTGGTAAATCGATGTACAAAGTTACGAACATAGAACACGTGTGTGCTATTTTATTCTTTGTTTAACAACTATCATCGACCAAAACTTCATTATGAAGCATTATTTAGACCAATGATGAAAATAGTATCTAGAAGGCAAAAAGTTCATGTAGTAATTTCAATATAAAATCTTCTTCATATATCTACAGAATTTATGAGTCCACTTTATCCAATTGTTTAAATTGTGAGGAGTGTTTTATGCCATTCAATAGCAAAGCTATTGACTAAATTCAATTTATAGGATAAAATGCAAGATACCTTCTCCTTAAAAGGTAATCGAGCGTTTAATACGATAACATCTTGATTCAAGAGGTCTGCGCGTCTAAAACTTGTACTCTGTTCATGTGAAATCAAATCATAGATCTAGATGAAAAAAAACGTTGATGCATTAATAATCTTCATAAATGTTTCTAAAGCGTTCGATTTAATTTCTTTTGAATCAATTATGAAGGTATTATGTTCATTAAAGTTAAACTCATATACTTTAAAACATTTGATTTTTTTATACAATATCAGCATGACTATTCAAGTTAACACAGAGCAATCTTGGCTGCTGTGAGTTACGTCCGGCATATCACAGGGCTCGAGGTTGTAGCTGATATTATTTAAACTTTTTTTGCATCTATATAAAAGGTGATCTTATGTGGTCAGATTAAAACATTCGCTGGTGATTTTAAAAATTTGTCTTTTCTGTTGATTAAAACACCATTGGATGTTTGATGAAAAATAAAACGTGGGATATTTTTAATTTAAGTAGACATTCATTGAACCTTTGTTCAAAAGTTAATTCACAAAACGTGCAGACGTTATAACTTTGTTGCCGAACTGAATTAAATTATAGATACGTGCATGATTCAGTTGTTGACAGTGTTATCGAAATCCAACTAAGAAAGTTATGTATCTTGATACGACTCTTCATTTTGCAGCTTCTTTGGAGTTGCACAAAAAAGTATGCTGTACTAAAAAATGATGGGTGTTGATAAGAATAAATACACTATTGTCAAAAATCCAACTAAAAGTGTTTATTATTTGGAAAAGGCCTATCTTGGAATATGTAAAATGTATTTGCTCTTGGATTTCTGCGACCCTTGAAACTAGGTTACAAACATTATGATTTAGAAGGTTAATTTATTGCATTAAAGTATACCGCTTGACTCATTGGATAGACGTGTAAATGAATCCGGTTAAGTAGCGTCATAAGAATTAGATTAAGATTATCTGCAATTACTCCGTATATTGTTGGCAAGCTTACGAGAAAAGTATCCGTGAGTGCTGATATAGAAAAACATTATGACTGTATTAATATTTTGCATTTCGAGTTTAGCAATTTATTTGTGCAAACTGTTATATATGTCTTTATTTATTTAATCTACGTTTCTGTTTTGTTTTCAAAGCATTTTTCATTTGTTTCAAATCTATCGTTCCTCTAATTTTTATTTTTTAGCTTTGAGTTGATAAAAGTGAAAATATTTAAAGTCAATCTGTTGCGGTGAAAGTCTGTTTTGTAACAAGCAACAATTGAATACTGTTTTCTGAATAACACTGGACTGAGAAGGGAGTATTGAAACTTGTCAACTATTTCTACTGTTTAATTTTAAAACAGTTAATATATAGATATTTTATGATTTAAGAGAATTTATAGTCATAGTGTAGTGCACAACATATTTTTTGAATGCTATTATTGTTTAAAAAAAGGTATTACTCCAAATAAACATTTTTAATTCGAATTCGAATGATAGAGGTTATATATAAAACAAATTTAGAATTTCTCATGTCTGGAGAGTTGTTCAATTTTATAAACAAAATTAAGGTTTCCTTTATAGATGAGCTGTCAATGAACATTGCAATGTTTTCCTTACTGTTAATTAATATCCTTTGACGTGTTCATATTCATTGATTGTAAATGTATATCCAGGTTCAATTCTGAACTTTTTTTATAAAAAAGCCACACGATATAGCTTTTAACTTGGTCGCGTTGCCCTTATTAAATATTTAACAGAATCATAACCGGTATACTATGAAACTGTGAATTTTCGATCTTCAAATTAGTTTTACAGATAAGGAAAAATAGTTTCCTTTAAATCACACTGATGTCTCTCAGGCAATACCTTTGTGTTAGGAGTAAACTTGCGATCAAAGTAGGGCTCATTTATGAAAATTTAAAAATAGAATACTTTAATTTATAACTTTAAAAGGTTAAGCAAATCACGGCACTATACACAAGTCATTAAGCTGCTTATTTCAATTCCGAAAAAGTTTGGCTAGAAAATATCACCTGACAATGTTATCTGGCCTGTTGAGAACAATAATCAGTCTTCTTGAAATCTCTGATGGTAACAGAACTATCCTAATCAGTCGCTCTCGGAGTCTGTGCCGAGAATTTCTAGTTCACTATTAATGTAAAAATATCTTAAATTTAATTTACTAACCTGTGCGTAAGTATTTCAAAATGCTTTGTCAGAATATTGTAAACCTTGTCTGATATTTTCAGGAAAAAACCTATAATTCCTCACACGCTATACTGATAATTGCAATATTTAATGTAAAAAATAATCACTTAGTAGAGATTTATTAAGATTAAGCTATTTAAACACGAATAGTCAAAGATATGTTATATAGTTACGTTTTTGAAGTGCGGATTGCTTACTTTTCGAATTTTACTTTAAATCTTCTGTCATTTTTCTATATGTATGTGCACACAAGCAGTATTGTGGTTAAATTTAGATGAAGTTTTCGAAAGTGCGTCTTCAAAGTCAGCGCACAATATGCAATATTTACGGATCCCGTAAAGGCTACCAACACTATAGTTGTCGAGTTTTTACACAGTGGATTTCAAGACATGTTAAATTTCACCAACATTGAGAATTACAAACATTGCTGAACGTCTATTATTCTAGCAAATCCATAAACTCTGGTCTTAATCGATAGCATTTATCACATTTCGCGGTAATCATGATATCATTCCTTTAAATATATTACAGCTATATATATATATATATATATATATATATATATTAGGCGTTCGCACCTAGTAACAAATTAGTTTAAAAGGACCATAAGGGTTAACCAAATTCAGCACGCACGATATAAACACATGTTTTGTGCTTACTGGCGACTCATCAATGGGAGCCAGTACTACCCCTTATACCTAAAATATATTTGGTCAATGAATGTGGGATATGCTGACGGTAAAATCTCTTATTCGAATGTTTATTTAATCGGTATTGGAGTTAAATTCCTATAAAGTCTTCTACAATGCGACTTAAAATTCAATCAAGTATATATGAAAAAAACCGAGCCTGTACATCGTACCACCACGATGAATTTAAGGATATGCCAAATTTAGCTAAAACTGGGAATTACTACATATAAAAGCTGTTACTCCAGCAAATCCATGCACTTTCGCCTTGATCGACAGCAATTATCACATTTAGCGATGATCATGATATAATTCAATTGAATATATACTATTTTTATATACTTTGTTGCCATTTTTCGACAGATTGGTCTCGTTAGTATCAATATTAATTAAATGGCGGCTAAAATATTTGTTGGTTGATAACTATCATTTTGAGGCAGCGGGCTTTATAAACTCGTAGAATGCATAATCAACTTCAATGCTTCGAAACGTAGATCAGCCTATTAAGCAATGCACGTTAACTTATTATAATTGTTTTGTCATCCTACCAGCATGGAAAAAGCCAATGCTGTAGATCATTACTGTTTTGACATTATTGAATTATCGTTAAGAATAACATTTAAAGAGTCAAACAATAATCATATATAGACTCGAATTATTCCAGACTTACTACAGCACACCTACTATTTCAACATAACTTATGACTATTTTACCAAATGCAACCTGCGTAACAAATGAGAAGCCAATTTTATTGAAGCATCATTAATTTACCATGAAAATCATTTTTATAAAGCGCATGATAAGAGGCGTGACTAAACAAAAAACGAATAGAAAACAGACCGGTAAATGTTTGCACTATTCCCTTTCTGGTAAGAGAGTTGATTGAAAATTCACAGCATAACGCAAATAAAATTATAATTCTGTCATGGGAGCATTTGAATGTGCTTTAGTTTGTCATAGTTAAACATAACTTAATCTAAAATGCAACCAAATTTACTTATTGCATGGGTTGTTTCTGAAATAGTTTTTGAAAATAAAGTTATATGATTTGTTTTATTCGTTTATGAAAATAGGTGCATGGCATTTAATGTTGGAGGTTGGATGAAAAATACAGTTGAAATAATAAAAGCCATATGAATCACTAAATTTATTGATTGTTTATCAGCTTAAACAGGCATTGGTTGCGCGGGCGGCGATAACAATTTTTAAAACCAAGTTTGCGATCTTGATAGAAACACCTAACCCATTAATTAGTTACATATTTCAGTATAAACTAAGAATTGTATAATGTAGATAAGGCAATTCATCCAGTAGACCGGTTTCGTCTTTATTGGGAACTCATCATGTACTGGCCAGAATTTGCCGCGGACAGGACCCGAACCTGGGCACGTCTGCTTCGGAATCTGATGCTCTAATAGGAGTGAATCCGGCCTACTGGATAAATCAATGGATTAAGCTCTTATATCAGGATAGCAACCTTGATCGTAACAATATTTATAGGCTTATTGTTTCTAGATTTGGATTTAATGTATGCATATAAACGATGTCAGTATATATATTAACATAGCATACTGTAGAAAATGCAATTAACTAAAAGTACCATTTTCCATTATTATGCACTATTATAATATTTTCCAGAATTGTTTTGACCAGAGATCAAATCGGGGACATTTGCTTCTGAGTCTTATACTCTTCCGCTGCAACACCCATGCCGTGCACCTTGTGTTATTTTCAGTTATAAACAAACTTATGTCTTCTGGCCAGTCTTCCTTTCAGGTGAACATTATTTGAAATTTCTTACGACTCAAAGTCCCAACCCAAAGCCCTGACACCATGTCACGAGGCTATAAAATATCAATTTACAATCCTTTATTTATATACATCATAGGTTTCAATTTGATTATATTTTTGGCAATATATATATATCGCCGCCATTTGGTCAGTCGGTTGATCTACACGATGAACACAGTAGGAACGCCAATTCACATGATAACACTATCCACCATTTATAGAAAAAATATTACTTTTATAAGCAAATAGCCTATTGAGTGTATATCACATTCTACGATGTTAACCAATTGTTAATAATGTTAACAATGATTTGAACAAACGACAAGAACCTAATGTACGAATATGACCTGTTATTCATAATCTAACATTACGAGCATCATTAAACTGAAAATAGCATTCTGTACATACAGGAATAAAATGACTAAATATTAGTCGTGCTACAAACAACACTGGCAAACTGAAAATAGTGTTTTATACATATAAGTATAAAATTACTCCGAACAATTCTATGCTACATCACCCGTCGACAAAATGTACGTAAAATTTAAATCTAAATCGTGGGCGGAGTCTTGATCTGAAGTCTTCATTGTGCTCTGATTTAGTTTCTGTCACGCCGATTTACCATTTAGGCTTTGAAGTACTTGTTGAATCTTGACATGATGGTGGCTCTTGTTCTTGATTATTATCACAACCCGTTCTGATTGGTGTCTTATTCTGGAATAGAAATGCAGATTTCAATCGATCAATGGAAACTGGCTTATGATTTCCATTATTAGCATTTACGAAGAACTTGGCACCTTCGTACTCTGATGATGATCATGGAAGGTCGAAACGCGTCAGTGCGTTCCACTGGCGGTAGTTTTGTTATGTTGTTCGACGACTGGTTAAATACAATGGGATTGGTGTTTACCTCAAGCTCGCAAACTTCATTTAAAGAATTTTTACCACCATCCGCGCAATCAATTAATATTCAATTGTATTACCTATATAAATGTGTGTGTGTGGGGCGAAAGCTGCAAACAATTAATGTTCGTGACTACATAGAAATTGTGCAGCCGGCATTTCCAGTCATATTCGAGTCTACTGGAGGTGAGAGCCGTTTATCTAATTTTTCTTTCTATATATATGTATGAATGAGTATGACAAAATACGTTTGAGAGTTTATATGACCGGCATGCTTTAAAATATTCGCTAATATGTTGTTAAATGGTAGGATCTATAATTATTACACATTCGAAGTAAGCGACGCAATACTTTCGTATTCGTCGGTGTGGGAAACTTTCTGATAGCCTCGACTTTATAATCGGGTACCCTAAGAATTTGATTTGTTTCTGTGCCCATACGCGTTATTTCATGTTTAACACAGGACCAAACTGATAAATACGGGCGAGAGTCTCTTTGATGTCTATTAAATGCCATTCAAAATCATCCGAGGCTATTATCGCATTATCGACGTAAGAATTAGTACATGGAAGTTTCGTAGAACTTCGTTCATAAATCTCTGAAATTTCTGCGATGAATTGACAATACCAAAGGGCATACGCGTGTATTCAAATAACGTAAAATGGATAATGACATCTGTATTCGCGATGATTTCTTCGTCGAGAGGAATCGGATGATAAGCTGACTTAAGATCAAGAACTGTAAACCATTGGCGTTGGGCTATTTCGTCAGTAATACATTTGACGTTATTTATTGGATAACGATTCGTAATTGTAACCCTGTTGAGTGCCCGATAATCATCACATAATCTCCAATCACCAATATGTTTCTTGATTTGCATGTAAATTGGCGATGCTCATCGAATATAACTAAGACTAATAATATCGTCTTTAAAAAAATACGGTTGCCTTTATCGGCAGTCTTCTTCAGGTGGTTCTTTCTCACTTGTTTTGCAGATCAAACTAATGATCTGCAAAACTAGTAAGGGTAGATCAACTGAAAAAGGCTGCTGATAAAGACAGCCGAAATATTTTGTTAAAGAAAGAAAACTATTGAAACAAAAAGCTGCGTTAGTCAAAACGCGGATCAGGTAATTTTAATTAATCCAGTTCCGCAAAAAAACTTTTCATTTAATAATACTGTCCTTTAACATCTGATAGAAAATGGATTTGGCAGCCTGTAACTTCTTCTGATATAATGGTTACGCTCTGGCAAAGACTGGTTGGCCTTTTGCTGCTATATGATGCCGCGTAGATAACCTAGCTGGACTTATTTAATCTGATTTTCTAATATTTGTGATATTCGGAAAACTATTGAGGATCTCACGTACTCGTGTGTGAGCGGATTCGAACGAGTCATTAATCGTGATTGAAGAAACCGAGCGATCGTCACTACCAACAAAGGTACGCACTATTAAATTTTTGACTGGGTCTGTCAAGGTACCTTTGGCAGTATCAATTATCAGTTCATACTTCGAGAGGAAATCTAAGCCGAGTATACAAAATGGCACGTTTGCGACGACAAATGTATATATGATCACGTGACGTAGGCCTAGTGATTTTCCGAGATTTACAAAGCCATGTGTTTCAATTGACTGACAGTTGGCAGGTTCTAGCTTTTCATCGGTCTTGCAAGTTACTGGAAAATTTGGCGTTACTAATGATGTTGCATATCCTGTATCTATCACGAACGGGAACCGCGAGAGTGGATCTGAAACAATCTTTAACGACGCGGTTTGCTGGGTGATATTAGTAATATGCACCGGCTTTCCTCTATACCGTTTTGTTTGTAGGTCTGAAAATTATTCTTAGGTAGAGTGCCTTTGGCCCAGCGTATAAATTCCCACACGCTACAATCATGGCATGTTCTGGGGCAATTTCTGGTTCTGTGTCCCCTTATACAGTGATTTACATACCAGTTAATAGGACTGACCACTGGAGAACACCTGTCTGATGGCGGGCGACTGACTGATTTTTTGGAACTCCCTGTTTATACTATTTTACTGACAATGTGATGAAAGGCCGTAACGCTGCGCTCTGTTTAATGGTGGCAGGAGACCGGACGATCGTCGCGATGATTAACGTGGACGGTGTAGGCGATGCGATGGCTGGCTGAAATCCTTCATCCTACAATCCTGTATTACTTCTCTGAAACTGGATCGTACCGTTGTCACCTTACTCTGAAAATTCTTAAACTCTGCCGAAAGTGCATCACAATTACCTATTGAACTATCTGATCCAATTACATATCGGATTTTGAGAGTTCAGACTTTATATCACCAAAATGATTTATTACTAAATTTTGAAGCAGTTAGTATTCAAACGAAAGTTATAAGCACGAAATTAGAGACTAATTCACTGACAAATAAAACTTTCAATGTTTCTAGAATAAACGCAATAACATTAAATTTTTAAATATGATCAACAGTTAATTGTCTCTAAAAAAATTAAAAAGATTTACATCTAACACAAAGAAAACTGATTTTAAATTTCTATGCACACAAATTATTTCAGTAGAGTGTTAAACAGCTTTAAGTTTCAAAATGTCTTAAAATAGCACATACAATGTTTTCTGATTAACGATAGCTATTTTAAAATTGAAGACTAGGTCATCATATAAATTAACTGTCTATAACAGAAATTAAAATGTGAATGTTTGTAATATTGCTTGTTGAAACACTAGCTTGAGCAGAATAATTCATCCTTGAAATGTTGTTGACTTTATGAAAGCGACGTTGCGCGATTAAATTGAACGTAGACACCAGAAAACCATTGGCTTGACGATAAGTTGGCACAAACGGCACCTTTTATCTGCAAAATTGTTGCTGAGCTTGAACGCAATTAGTGCACGCACAGATGTAGCATTAACATTCTTGGCGTAGGACGTCGTATTTTCGGATTAAAATTTAAATAATTTTTTATAGACTTCACGTAATTAATTCATTGACAGAAGCGAGATTTTATTAAAAAGGCATTACAATAGATTCGAAAAATAAATATAACAGGAAAAGATGGGATCAAGACATTAGTTACCATTCCAGGTCAGTCTAGTAAACAAAATTTACACGGAACATTGTTTTCTTTGTTGTGCGCCAATTTGCCTCGACGCAAGTTAAGCCAGCCAGTTGATTTTTCGACGAACACAATTAGAACGCTAATTCACATGATAACGCAATCCATCGTTTTTGAAAATATAATATTTTTATAATAAAATAACCTTTGGAGTGTTGATCTCATATTATGATGAAAACAGATTGTTAATAATGTTAAAAATAATTTAAACAACGGACAAAGACCGTTCTAGAAAATTGTTTTAATGTATGAAAATGAGCGGCATTCATAATCTAAAATGACGAACATAAACAAAACTGAAAATGTATTTTTAAAACAAAAAAATAAAATCAGTCAAACATCAGTTGTGCTACCAACAGGCCTGGCAAACTGAACATATTGTTCTGTATATATAGAATAAAATTACTCTAAACATAGCCATGAAATATATAAATATATACATATATATATATATATATATATATATATATATATATATATATATATATTAAATCGTCCACAAAGGATGCTCTTAAAATGGTTTTTCTAAACTTAACATTAAGAGGCGACCTACAGGTATTATTAACAGCACAACGGTTAATTCAAATCACTAAAATGAATTTTCCCAGCGCACAAACATAATGATGGGTTCGGATATCAACGATCAATTGCCAATTATCTCCAAATCATTCGTAGTATACAAATTACCGTGTATGTGCGGTAGTATATATATTTGATATACATAGAAGCAATGGGTTTACAGGATCCAGCAACATTTGACTGTCAGAAAAATTAGCTACTTCCTATCCTATATTTCAAATGGGCACCCAGCCAATTTGACGAATTTCTCAATTATACACAAACAAAAGTCGGAAAATTTATTTTATATATATATATATATATATATATATATATATATATATATATATATATATATAAGCTCTTTATATAAAACAACAAGCATCCGACCAAACGATTCGAAGGCTTCACCAACGTGATATTTTAATTGAATCGCACAACCGAACCACAATTTAATGGAATTTAGGAAAGCCCGAACATCCACTAGACAAGATCGGATTGGCCACAAACTGTACAAGTAAAAAGGCGCATGGACGGCATCACCATTATTGTTAACGGCGACAGAAGTTTCACAATATTATGAGAATTTCAGCACTGCAATCCGCACACCCTATGCAGTTACCAAGGTAACAGAATAAAATTCAAGAACAAGGCGAAACGAAAGACGACTTTCGGTTAGAAAAATTTGTAAACGAGATAGCCAACTACGCGAGCAGTTTGTGTAAACTCAATCCATCAATACAAGAATGACCAGAGGTCAGGTCTCACTCTGCAATAAAATGACAATGACCCCTACACGCACACGTACGCTTATACATATACACTTACAATTCTGCCCAAACAATAAATGGAAGTTAAACTTTAAATCAAACTAGTTGCAAGTCGCATTATCAGATGAACACCCAGGATTTATATCAATGGAAGACTGAAAATTGTAGACTAGTATTCACGAAATAAAAGACCACTTTTTTCTGTATTATTAAAAGTGTTTTCTCTTAATGACAGGAAAACAATCAGTGTAATATTCAATGGCAATGGGAATTATATATATATTGCTAAATAATTAACAGAGTAGCTACAGAGATCATTATAATTAATAGCTAGGAACGACTTGATAATAGTTCTTAATTTTAATAGCATTGGATGACGTGTGGACGATTGACTAATTAATTAGTTACTTCACGAATAGTTGCACAGTCCCAAACTTTGAAGAAAATGTGCCTCGATTCGAGTCCCATCGCTACAGAATTTGGGCGGTACCTTAAGGGATCCAAATAATGACAAAACCGGTCAACTCGATAAAATTTCTTTGCTACATTATGTAATGCTTAGTTAATATTGATATATATATATATATATGTATATATATATATATATATATATATATATATATATATATTCTTTATAATGTCCATGCCTTTTAATATTACACAGTATATTTATAGGAAGAAAGAACACAATAACAAAGTGGATAAAGGCCATTTATTTCGTGAATACTAATCATCGCTATACAATCATACAAATTTTGGGTTTTCAATTGATTATGCTAGTGGTAACAAATCTGACTCGCTTTTACTTCTGCTTGTTGTTTTGGCTGGTTGGTGAGTGTGTATGCGTTTGTGTTTGTGTGTATGCGTGTTTTCATGTAAAGGTCACTATCGCAGTATTGCAAAGTGATGTCTGAGATCTGCTCATTATTGTTTTGATGGCTTGAGAATTAACCATTTGTGCGCATTGTTCACTGTTACATGTACGAGTGCTATTTTTCCCAGTGTAGTTGATCGTTTCACCTTGTTGCGCAAATTCGTATTTTGCACATTGTAACAGCGCCAGTGTGGATTGCAGTGTTGAACGCTCATATTGTTTGGAAACTTCTGTCACAGTATGCGCCTCTGTTGTTTCCACTTCAGTTAAATAAATAATTTTTCTGATTTTGCTTTATGTAGAGTTGTGAAATTGGTCGAATTGACAGGGTGCCCCGTTGTCAATATATGATCGGAAATAGCTGATTTTCCTGACGGTGGCAAGCCTTTGTTAATCTATTTCTGTGGAAAATGTTGCTGGATTCTGCTTATCAATTGTTTCTTCGTACGTCCGATATATGTGCTACCGCACATACATGAGAATTTGTAGACTATTAATGATTTGGAGAGAATTGACAATTGATCTTTGGCATCCAACCTCATGATTCTCTGTGTACTAAATGTCATACTAACTTTAACACTGGGAAGGTTCTCCTTAGTTATTTTATTCAGCCGCCGTGCAATTATTGAGGCTGGTACGTCGCTTCTAAATGATAAATTTAGGAAACCCTGCTTGACTGTATCCTCTTTAGTGAGAATCTGCCGTGGTCTGATGTTGACATCAATGAAACGCTCTGGATAGTTGTTCATTAGCAAAATTTTACTGAGGTTGCATAGTTCTTCCTTAATCTTGTGTTCAGAGCCGATCTTCCTGATTTTGTTTGCTAGGTTGATTACTATGTTTGTTGTGGGATTTTGGCACACTGCTGTTGTAGTGAATGTATTGTCCGGTGAAAGTGGATTTTCTATATATGGCCAATGTCAAATCCATGTTTTCTTCTCGAGTGAGTTTGATGTCAAGGAAGGGAAAACTGTCGTCTTTCTCTACCTCGAGAGTGAATTTGATGTCTGGATCGGCTCCATTTGCTTGTTTGAGGATTTCGGAAGGGTCTGCTGCTTCTGAGATGAGCAACAAGATATCATCTACATACCTTTTGTAGAGTGCGCACTGGTCAATTATACATTTTAGGCTCGTTTTTGCAAGATGATACATGTATACATCTGCCAGGAGAGGTGCGATGCAACTTCCCATAGCTACACCATTGATCTGGTGGTAGTATATCCCTTCGAATGTAAATTGCACGTTTTTAGTACATGCTAATATGAGGTCTTTGATGTCATTGGAGTCTATAGGGAAATCAAAAAACTCATTTTTGATGAGGTCACACAAGATCTCCGTTGTCTTATCCAGTGGTATGTTTGTAAATAAGGATGAGACGTCAAGCGAGACCATTTTATTCTGTAGGATGTTCTTCCCCTTCAGTTCATTTGCTAGTTCAAAGGAGTCCTTGAGAATGTTTGCGTTTATGATGCTCTGTATTGTTTCTTGTTTTGGCTGGTTGGTAAGTGTGTATGCGTTTGTGTTTGTGCGTGTGCGTGTTTGCATGTAAAGGTCATTCTCGCAGTTTTGCAAAGTGATGTCTGAGATCTGGTCATTATTGTTTTGATGGCTTGAGAATTAACCATTTGTGCACATTGTTCACTGGTACATGTACGAGTGATATTTTCCCCAGTGTAGTTGATCGTTTCACCTTGTAGCGCAAATTTGTATTTTGCACATAGTAACAGCGCCAGTGTGGATTGCAGTGTTGAACTCTCATACTGTTTGGAAACTTCTGTCACCGTCATGTAAAAGTGAACAATGCGCACAAATGGTTAATTATCAAGCCATCAAAACAATAATAACCAGATCTCAGACATCAATTTGCAATACTGCGAGAATGACCTTTACATGCATTCATGCCAAAATGTATATATATGTATGATTGTATAGCGATGATTAGTATTCACGAAATAAATGGCCTTTATCCACTTTGTTATTAATGTGTTCTTTATTCCTAATTAGATATATATATATATATATATATATATATATATATATATATATATATATAGTATATAAATCGTTTCGAGTTTCACTATTTTTTTAAAATATAAGAACAAAACAACGTACTCCATGGAATAACATTTATTAATAAATCTTATTTCTACCAGTATCTACAGCCATTGTTCTGGATTCGTTAGTATATTCGTTCATCCAATCCCACTGTACATTTGTTGTAACCAATCTCCTCTTCGTTATGCTAGCCTTTGTTTTGCGCAATTTAGACCACTACTTTTGTGCAATTTAGACCACTCCTTTTGCGTAACGTCATTTGGTGTGTCATCGCTTTCATTGTAATTGCGTCCGTAATTGATGTATGTGTCGTATTTTGCGAAGCGTTGGCTATTTTTAAAGGCATGTCAGTTATGTCTTTGTTCCAGTCCAATTTAATTTCTTTTGAATTATTTTCTGCACGTTTAAGCAGGGCTTCAGCTTATTAATTGCAATAGCTTCAAAAGCCAGAAGCATTTTCTCTGTTTTGCCTTGTAGAGAACTGAAAATTGTTACTACTAACAGCATGACCTGTGAGTAGTACATGTTCGCAAATTGCTGATTTTTGTGCAGGAATTTGCGAACATGTACTACTCACAGGTCATGCTGTTAGTAGTAACAATTTTTCAGTTCTCTACAAGGCAAAAACAGAGAAAATGCTTCTGGCTTTGAAGCTATTGCAATTAATAAGCTGAAGCCCTGCTACGTGCAGAAAATAATTCAAAAAGAAATTAAATTGGACTGGAACAAAGACATAACCGACATGCCTTTAAAAATAGCCAACGCTTTTTCAAAATACGACACATACATCAATTACGGACGCAATTACAATGAAAGCGATGACACACCAAATGACGTTACGCAAAAGGGGTGGTCAGCTGGGTTTAGTCTATAATGAATTTGAATGCGATTCTTTCGTAATATTTCACTCTGGCCTAGCTATCGCATTGATCATCATTGGTATTTGTTCTAAAGTAATTAAATGAAAATATCTAGTGTTGCTCACATTAAATTTATTAGAAAATTATTATTATGAAAGGTTTGGTAATGCGAACATGAAGCATAATCAATAAAAATAGCAATAAAGCTGTATCCAAACAGTATAAGTTTTAAAGGAGATATACGACCTGAAATATTTACAAGATGAATTAGAAACAAGGACCCTTCGGATGCCTAATACATTATATATGTTTGTTTTCACAATAAAACACCCGCTAAAATGTATTTTAAGGATATGCTTCGTACAATCGAACTGTCCAACATAGTTTATTTATTGATGAGTTCCCAATAAGGACGAAACCGGTCTACTGGATGAATTGCCTTTTCTACACTATACAATTCTTAGTTTATACCGACATATGTAAGTAATTAATGTGTCAGGTGTTTATATCAAGTCCGCAACCTTGATTATAATAATAGTTTATTCATACCAATTCAATAGATGCTCGGTGCGCTATGAATTCCAGACTGGCCGATTTCTAAAAAAGCGAATGCAAGATCATTTTACACTAAATACAACAAGCAAACAGGGAGAACGTTTCTGCAGTAGCCCAACAAATTTTTTTTATTTGTCGAACTCCAAATCATGGGGATTTCTAAGTTTTTTCCTCTTATGTAATTACTCATCAGATAAACAAATCAAAAGACATCTGTGTATTAGCTAAATTGAAATAATACTTATACCGCAAGTAAATTGCTTCGTTCCGACGTCTATCTTTTTATTCATTGCAATTAGAGTTATTCAGATTTCAGTTAACGAGTATCCAATTGTTCGATTTATTACAAAATAGATTCGTATAAGTATGCAGGCAAAAATATAAACACACACACAACTATATATATATATATATATATATATATATATATATATATATATATATATATATATATATATATATATTATACCTGCAACGCTCAGTACATCGGCAGATCAAAAAAGAGGCTCGAAACTAGAATAAATCAGCATCTCCCTCAAAAACTATTAAAGAGGGGTGCAGCTCCTGCACAAAAATCAGCAATTTGCGAGCATGTACTACTCACAGGTCATGCTGTTAGTAGTAACAATTTTTCAGTTCTCTACAAGGCAAAAACAGAGAAAATGCTTCTGGCTTTTGAAGCTATTGCAATGAATAAGCTGAAGCCCTGCTTGAACGTGCAGAAAATAATTCAAAAAGAAATTAAATTGGACTGGAACAAAGACATAACTGACAGGCCTTCAAAAATAGCCAACGTTTTGCAAAATACGACATATCCATCAATTACGGATGCAATTACAATGAAAGCCATGACACACCAAATGACGTTACGCAAAAGGAGCGGTCTAAATTGCGCAAAACAAAGGCTAACATAACGAAGAGGAGATTGGTTAAGACAAATGTACAGTCGGATTGGATGAATGAATATACTAATGAATCCAGAACAATGGCTGTAGATACTGGTAGAAATGAGATTAATAAATATTATTCCATGGAGTACGTTGTTTTGTTCTTATATTTAAAAAAAAATAGTGAAACTCGAAACGATTTATATATATATATATATATATATATATATATATATATATATATATATATATATATATATACAGTAAATTTTATAGTACTCCTTCCATGTGCAAATATAAAAATAAACTTTATCAGATAAAAGAACCATTTCTTTATGACATTCTTCTTAAGTATCTACAAATATAAATTAAAACACCAGACAAAACTGAAAAATGCAGGCATGTAGAGAAATTAACAAATGAGAACAGCCAAAAAATTGCGTGCTTCACCTCCGGTTTAATGTTCGAACATGCTTCTTCTGCTAGCATAAATACGGCTTTATGGATTAAATAAATTGCAGCCGAATTAATGGAAGCAGAAGAAGCACGTTCGGGCATTGAATTGGTACTGGAAGTGATTAACGCAATTGATTGGCTGTTCCCTTATTTATTACTCTCTCAATGTTTACATATTTCTTTTTGGTTTGGTCTTTCAACTTATATATAAAGTGATGTTAATTTGTAGATAATTCAGAAGAATATAAGAAATATACGGTTCCTATATGTGATAAAATTTATTTTTTTGCACATGGAAAGGGTAATATGAATATGAATATATATATATATATATATATATATATATATATATATATGTGTGTGTGTGTGTATTCATTGTACCCTTCCTATGTGCAAAAATAAAAAGAAATTTTATCAGATACAAGAATCATTTATTTCTTATTATCTCAAGTATCTTTTAATGAACATATATTCATATATAAATTGGAAAGCAAAACAAGAAAGAAATATGTGAACAAAGAGAGAGTGTAAAAAAGGAAACGAATCAATTGCGTGCGTCACATCCAGTTCAAGCTCAATGCCTGAACATACTTCTTCTGCTAGCAAGAATCCGGCTACAATTTGTTTATCCATAATGTTTCGTATGTGACTAGCTCCGTTTTGTTATTGCATGTAGTAATTATTTTGAATGCTACGTCTGGAGAACATACGTGCGATGTTTCGATGATGTGTTGCGCAATAGCTGACGTGGATTCACCATTTGATTTAAAACAGGCGTTTAAGTTACAATGTTCTTTCATTCGAGTAATTAACCGTCTGGTCGATCGGCCTACGACAACTGGCTTATGTATATTGGTAAATAATATTTGATATCGACATTAACGGCTGTTCCTCTGTGATTGCTGGTAAAGGCAATCAAAATATATGCGCGCAGCAGTTGCAAGAGTTTTACACACTAAACACAGTTATAAGTCATATTAAATAATCTCGCTGAGGGGAGTCAATCTCAGCGACCGAAATCAACTTAAATTTTTATAGTTCAGTTTTGTTACTTTTTTTGGGTAGAAAATCTATCATTATTGAACGTTTGACTGTGCAAAACTTTATACAAATCTATGGAATTTATAGAATTCTCACGTTTTTTACTTGCTTTTCATAATTTTCTGGGATACAACATTAAAATTTTTAACCTGAGAATTTTTAATCTTTTTTTCTTCTATTGATCTATTGTCAATCTCAACATCAATAAGAACGCTGCAAATGGACTTTTACATGCTTAAATAAATTCAAATGTGTTCAAATTAACATCCAGCTATGATTTTGTAAGCGAATGTCTTTTTCGTCTAGTTAGACGCATTGGTTAATTAAAAATATACTGACAATATTAATACTCCTCTTTATCAGCCCTTTTTTACAAATTCACATTCTATGAGGAAGAAATGAAATGTCCAACTCAAGCCAAGTTGTGTCACGTTCACCGTTATTGACTTTGCCCTGGTCTGCAGAATTCATACGCAATTAAGTAGAAAGCATTTTTCAGCCTTTGCTGCTTTAATTGGTTACGTATTCAATCAATATGTCATTACGCATTTGAGGAGGACAATTGTTTGAATCTAGTGCGCCACTCGTGCCATAAACACGTGCCTAAATAAAAGATTTTTTTATTACTGTCACGAAATCTGTACAAATTTACGATTTAAATGGCATAGGAAGTTTGGTTATGGATATTGTCGTCAAGTTATTTTAAACTTGTCGAGAATAAACTAGCGTCTTCTCTTTATTGCAACCATTATCTTTTTAAAATATGACTATAACATCCTGCTATAAGGACGTTTTTGTACGTGATACTTTCAAATTCTATTTTCCGATTTTCTAAACCTTCCTTTGTTGTAGCTTATGAAAACGTTTCAGTAAACGTATTGTGTAATTATGCATGCAACCGTCTGAATGGCTTTATCAACTTTTTGATGTTCGCATACAACCGTTAAGTTATTCCGTCATCTTTTAACTCACCACTTTTATTTAAGTTGAATAAAGTTTAATTTGTTTCTTCTCTCAGCATAATCTTTTAGACATGCTGGTTAAAATAATACGTGACAGACATAAAGGGCATGATTAAAATTTTCGCGATTGTTTTCTTAGCATTTTTTAAACTGTTCCATCAATCAATGATTGAGAACTTTACGACGACTAACAGAGTCCGTACACAATGGAAGCTCTCCATTAACCACTTTATTTGGATGAGCAAAATAATTTGTATAAATTGCCATAAATCAGTACGACATAGTAATGCCCCACTGTTGCATATTCATTAAGTTTATGGTTATTTGTGGGCTATAGAGAAACTTTAGGTTGTCCATTTCTGATGCGGGTCTATTGCAATATTACACAGTTAATCATAACCAGTATTTTTCCGGATTTCTTATTTTTCTTAGTATCTATTCCGTGTGCGATATTAAAATGTTATTTCATCAGATACAAGCACCGTTTCTTTAACATTTTATCCACAAGTATCTACAAATGTATATATATATATATATATATATATAATGAAACGCAAAACTAACACAGTGTTTAAACGTCAGGGAGTTTGAAATAAGAGACCGACCAATTGTTTGTGAGTATCACATATTTTTTCATCTTTGCACATGAAAAGGGTACTATAAATTTTATTAACGGTCGCATTCAAATCGTATTATATTTTAATTTTAGCAATGCAGTAGCAATTCTTAACTTTTTGTGGATAAACCCGGATGATTACTTCTGAAGTGAATTTAACATAATTTAATGCAAAATCCTTATACAGTAAATACTGTCCATTAAAGATATGTTTTAGTCTACTTTCTATTGTATATTTGTTATTTTCTGTGTTGTAATCTGAATCTAGTTATTTGAAGACTATTGATTGAGGTAGTTTAAAAGTTGGATTTAACATATTTTTTGTTCCTGTCAGTTGACGTTTTCAACCTAACTGTTTTACAATGCGTCCTCTAATAAATTAACGCTCATTTGGTATCTTTTGTTTCTTCCTAGATAGACCACTTACAAATTATCTGCAAAATACGTTCGGGAAGAACTCATTTGATGGCAATACGTGAGAGGCGGCCAAAATATGCTTTCGTAGCCTGACGATTCAAGGAGTGATGTAACAAACTTTATCACGCCTTACCATATTATCACTAATTAACATAAAAATGACTAGACAGATTATCACGAAAATCCTGCGGAATTCAATTTCCAATGGACAGCTTTTCCGCTAATGTGCGGGATCTTGTGTCAGACTATTGTACACGACGATAAAATATCTAAGTAAGCATGTAGGTAGCCTAGTATTCCCTTTCCAAAATGTGCTTATATTTTTACAATTTAGATTTTGATAGTTTAAAATGTCTCACTTTTTAAAGTCGTATTTACTCAATGCTATTACTTACTTTTAATGGATTATATTCATGGACATTTATGCAAACTTTAGCAAGGAATACATATAAATGGATTTTAAAACGAGTATAATTTCGAAATAAGAGCGCAGTATCTTGTTTATTTATCTGCATAAAAGAGTAGTTTGAACTTAGTTATATGACAAACTATTTTTGTAATCTAAAAATGTTTCAAACAAGAACTTAAAATTATGCTTTGCAAAACTAATATAAAGACCATTTCCTGTTTTAGTAATGCTGATTCACAAAAAGTTTAGTTTTCTAGATTTTAGTGGTAACCAATTATATTATTTAAGTAAATTTATACTCTGAAAAGTTTGAAACTCTTTCATACCTTTTTATTGCATAAATGCGAAGTGTACATATTTGACGTTTGCGGACTTAAAAGTAGCAACATCAACTGATGCTAATTTTTCTATATTGTGTGATTGATAAATATTTCACATACAGAATCGTGATTTAAAATTTTTTTTTAATTCCTGAAATCAATGATTGCTTTAATCATTATAAAGCTGTTATTTGTTTATTCATTTTCAGTTTTCCCATTTTGGCCAGCTCATTTTTAACTTTATTTCCAAGACCGTTACTTTGGAAGAGACTTCCATTTGTTCTTACTAGAACTACGTCTATTGTAATTTGAACCTTGAAACTGTTTTAAAATGTAATAGGAAATTCGGTATATGTACGATTTATAGTATATTTCTTAAGACTCTTTCCGTTAGTAATAAGAAATATATATGTCATTAACTACTTGAGTCTTTTCATTTAGATTTGCTTTTTACGTATCAATATATGTTTTTTATTGACAAAAACAAGCTTCTGAGGTGGACATTAGACAGGCATTAATTTATTTAGCAACATCAATGCCTAGAAGGACAAACGGCCTTATAAGGAAAGTGATTTATCTATTCAAGCTACAGTTCTTAGCAAAATATTTATAAAAAAAGATAAAGTCAATGCTAGAAGTCTTACGCCAGCGTAATCAATGTTCGTTTAATAATACATGAATAAAGAAGAAAGAATAAAGTAAAATTCACCTGATAACTAACTCAGACAGGCTGCATTACAACTACTGCTCCATCATATACATCACGAATATTAGTGGACGACCACTAAAAAAATTACATGCATCAATATCTAACAATGACAAGCCCCTACATTAACAAATCTTATGTTATAACGCCAGTCCTAGCAACGGAAGAAAACAAGAGGTTGAGTAATGATATGTCAATGTTGGCATTCTTTTGAAATGACTGACTTACATTTCAACGCAATAAACAAAAAGTGAACACTGTTCTTACGAAGATTACTATATGAACGCCGTACATTTTAATTAATCTCTTGAATGGAAATATTATATTGCTAAATTAACATTTTAAAATGAATTAAACAAGATTTTTTTGTTTTCGGACAGCGAAAACTTATCTTAGGACGATTTACATCACATAAATCAAAACCAAAATTTTATTTTAAAAAAAGTAGTTTTTATTGACGCAACTCATCAACTAGACCGTTTTCGTTCTTACTAGACATTAATCGGTAGTTGCCAAATTGTATTAGCGGGTGTTTGAACCAAAAACATTCAATTCAGTGTCTTGAAATTCGTCCCCTTTTTCGAGGAAGCCGCGTACTGATTGCAACGTGGAGTCTATTTATACTCGCTATCGATCTAAATTTCCACTTAGTTATCCTTGATTTGTCATTTTAGGACAGAAGTCATACCAGTCTGCAAAGTGATCTTGAACTTAAGCATAGTGACAGAATTTGATTACTTATGTGTCGCTGGTATAAGCTCAATTGCAGAAGCTGAATAGGATCCATGTGAAAGAGACTGAACGAAATGCTTTTTGGGTAAATGGCTGAAAATAGCATCTAGTAGGTGGCTCCGATAGCGCATGGGTCGAACTGCAAAATTCTAAGCCACATACTTTACCGCTCACATTCTGGCCACGGCAATTGCGACAAAGTTTGATAATTGCCCGATGAGGACGAAATTGATTGGCTTGACGAATTACATTTCCTATCTTATGCTATGAGTATTTTATACCACCGAGATATATAATTGAATAATATCATTATAATTCAAATCATGCTAACATACCTAGGAGGCAATTTGTCTTTTAATGACAGATACCGTGCCATCTGGGGAAGTTATTATGAATTGAAGATTTATGACAACGTTATATATATATATATATATATATATATATATATATATATATATATATATATATATATATATATAGTGTGTGTGTGTGTGTGTGTGCTTCGGGGCCAACCAACCAGGCAATTATTTTCTCCATAAACACATTAAAACGACAATTTAATACAGTATAATATATATCAAACACCAGTCATACTATGTACACACATTAGATTTGTGTTATTCAGATGTTACGATGAAAACAAATCGCCTCTCTCGAGTTTGCTCAATTAAAATTTTAAAGAAAATACGATTGTTAATAATAATTTAAACAAACGAAGAAGACTAGTAGAACAATGACCTAATTTATGAAAATGAGGACTATTCTTCATCTAAAATTACGATTATGAATATACATGAATATTAAACCTTAAATAATGTTTTGAATATAAAATTATACAATGACTTTAAACATAGCCGTGCTACATATATTTGCGAGAATGAACTGAGCGCAGCAAAGGCAATTTTTCCAGTATACTGTTTATGTCCATATTGGCAACATAAAAGTACTGCTCGGAGAAGTGTCAGTGAATTAACGTATATTGGAAGGATTTTAAAGGATATATTTTGTTATTATAAACTAAAGTTGTATAAACTAGAAAGTGGAATTCGTCAATTATACCAAGCTCTTAATTATTTGACACTCATCAAGTATTTTCCGGAATTACCGCGACCGGTGATGGAACCCGGAAATATTTGCTCCACCCGGACGCGGAAATTCAGATGAGTGCCCAAAACCGGTCTACCAGCATTGTCTATTTTTGCAATCACAATGCAGACATTTTCTTTCTCGTAAAACCATTTGAAATGCCAATGCTCTAATTTTGAATTTGTCAGGAAACATGTAATATTCTGCTTTTGAGCCACATTTAGTAATTTTGAAGCCCTGTTTATGATGTTTCTATTTCGATTTAGTTTGATTTCTTTTCATTTTAGCTTTTGCAACTTTAAGAAAGAATGGTCCTTTAATGACAATAGCTCGTAAAGGCATAAGCCTTTTTATAATATAATTTTTTATAAGACTTAAAAATTATTATTATTAGGACTGTGGTCTGCGAGATGTACATACTCATAAATTGCGTCTCTTTTTAAAACAAATTACAAACGAGTGCTAAAATGTTCTTGTATTGAGCATCATCGTTGATCTGCCTATGTATTTTTCTTTGTATGTACATTTAATCTTGTTAAAGACATGAAATCAAAGCCACTCAATTTCTTTCTTTTTTATTTAATCATATGCACCGAAGGAAACTGGGCTCTCGTCTTTCGCATGGCCTTTCATTTTATTAGTCAGCTATGAGAAAACATTTAACGAGGAAACTGAGCGTTATTTTCTTAGGTTTTTGTATTTCATCTTGATCTGTCTCGAGTTTATTACTTTGTCTAAAATAACATTTCATAAACCAGTCGGAATAATCACTCTTCATCAAAGTTTCTTGAAGCAGATTTAGCCCATGATCAACAACATATTGAGAAAAACATTCAAACGTTCATTGGAAAAATGGCTAACACCTGGTGAATAGAAAATCCATGGATAGAAATGAACGAGATGTCAATCAGTAGATAATTGTATAGTGATAGTCACGCCCACCCAGAAGCATACACTTACTCTCCCTCCTCTCACACCCACACTTATCAACAAACACTTTACCACATAACTTGTATGACATGTGTAAACAAATTGAAATAAATCTAAAGTAAGAGTACTCCTTTATCACTTAATAAAATAATTAACGACACAGCATGTTTTTCTTGTTCATTATTCACGAAATGAATTCGTCCATTTATCCACAAGACACTTACCACCAATTGTTAGGTATTGATTTTGACAAAACTAGACTTTATACCGACATAGTAAATTAAAAATACTCTCTAATTATGGTTGTGTCTGACTTTACAGACAGCTCAGGACTGGCGAGTCATAGCTTTATATTGAATAAATACTAATACTTGCAAAATGAAGTATAAACCACACAAAGGTATTTAGCATGAATCATTAGACTGCGTTCAATCTCTAGATACTATGGTGCTTGAGATGACTCAGATTACATTTAAAGGTGATTGGGTCTTTAGAATCAGATCGTGTAGTCGTGGCAGATATTGAATATTTGCCTAATGAGAATGATGCCATAGTCTAGCCGATGGACTATTTAGGCTGCACCAACAATTTTTATTCATTTTTTGATACTTCAAAATAAATACTTATCATATAACCTTTGTATATTACAAATTTACTTTTTGCCTTATGTCACAAACAAAGATGTTTTGAAAATAGATGGTATTTATTAGAGTAATGCCAATAATTTAATCCAGTCTCGTAATATTTTCTTATAATCTCTATAATCTAAATGCATGCCACTTGATTTTGCTCCGTTGTTCAACAATACCATACTTTTCAGACATAAAGATAGGATAAGATAAATATTTTCAATTGCAGCTGTGATATATCAGTTTAGCTGGCTTGATAATAGCAGAACAAAGTAAACTGTGTTTCCTCAGAAAAACCAACACAATGCTTAATTACTCTTTCATTGCTAGCCTTTTTTAGTTGAAACCATTTTTGTAAAATATTTCATCGTTTATTAGTCAATGCTTTGTCGAATTTAAATTTAAGTTGCTGTTTGCTTTTAAAAAATCCTTCACTCACACAGAAGCATTTTATTCTTTGAATTAAGAAATAACTCGTGTATTGAAGCATATATTTGTTATAAAGCAAGAAAATACAACAAAATTTTTAAAGAAATGCCATTTCGTTTCCGGTAGACTCAACTCGACTTTAATATCTGGTACTTTAAATAGGTAATTTTGAAAAGCAATGAGAATTAAGTTGGATTACATGCATACATTTTCAATCAAAAACCAACATGAAGCTGGAAACGCACATTCAGTGGCACGCACATGCACTCCTACACTCTAATGATTCACCAGTTTATACGCGAATCATGTACGAACCTAGTCTAGCTATGTAACTAAGGATTAAAGGAATTTTGTATTAATCTGCGTCTGCTGAGCGTTACTCGTTGATCCAGTAAACTTTTTATTAATTATACCTTTTTGATTTTTGTAAAATATTTTGGTTGCTTAAATTGACTTATGTAACTGAAACAAAATATATAGCAGTTAATCTCAATCTACTATTTAGTACAACTGGGTTTACCTATAAGTCAGTTCATTAAGCGTTTGGTAGTGTTTTAAATAAATTCTCCTAGAATTAATTAAAAAATCAAGGTTTCGATATTGATAAAAAAATCTGTCTCATTAAGAACATACATTTGACAGTATAAACTAAGAATTGTATAATGTAGAAAAGGCAATTCATTCAATAGACCAATTTCGTCCTTATTGAAAACTCATCACGTGCTGTACAGATTTGGCCTTGGACAGGGCTCGAACCTGGGCCCGTCTGCTTCGGAATCTGTTTCTCTAACCGCTGAGCTATCCTGCCACATACTACACAAATTTTAATTGTATATTGATTAATGTTTTTTGGTTAGCATTTCCTTTATGTGGAGCCTATATTGCATACGTTTAAACCTAAAGTTACAACTAACCACCGTCATTATGCCGTTATAAAGAAGACATCACTTTACCTGGAGATGTGGTATTGAATTGAGCATTTCTACGTTCCCCTGGAATGTGTTTCGTTTGCAATGAAATACTATTCAAGTTTCATATGCATTCCGAAGAATTAAAAAAATGATTTACCGCAAATTTGATAGTTTAAAAGCTAAGCACATTAAAAAACGTCTTTGTGCATGCGGATCTATGTCACTACATCTTATTCTTCGACCTATGATCTACATTACGTGCAACGTTATTTAAATATTACTTTGTTCATTCAGAAGTCCGATTTGAGTTTTGTTTGCTCTATTTCATTGTGAACGATTTGAGTGTTCTTGCTATATTTAGTATAAATTATGTTTCAGGTTAAGTTTATTATCCACCTGTAGAATCTCCTATACGAATAAAAAATGGAATATAATACGAAGAAATTGATCTGGAAAATATAAAATTGTAAATTTAGTTGATTTTAAGGGTAACAATAGATATTATGCGTTTTATAAAAAAATAATTGTCCGCATTCTCACGTAATTTATATGTCAAATTTCAATAACTTTCGTTAGTTTTAGTTCGTGAAACCAATAATGCATTTGTACAAAACTGAGCAGCAAATTACACAGGAAGAGGCATATTTTCCTTATAATAATGTTGACTATATAATTATTTCTTTACATTGACCAGTAAATAAGGCATTCCTGACTTGAATTTCTTTTGCATCAACCTATGCAGGCAAGAATGCCTACTACATATAAACAGTAAATTTTTTGCGCAATAATTTCTTATGTTTATGTATATACTGAGAGAATATATTCCAGTTATAAATTTTAGATAATATTAATTCTTTGTCGATTATCATTTTAAATCATTGAAATCGCAGAGAATCGAATCTAATTGTGAATAACATCCTATTCTAAACCTTTAAAAATCATTTCATACGATCATCTGGCAAGTTCTATCTTTGTGGATCTTCATTCAACCAATTAATTTGAATCATATCTATCTTTACCTACATATTCTTGTATTTTTTATAAAAGGTGTTTATTTATTTTATTGTGTACACAACATTTTCAGAATTTCATTATCGTATCAAAATAATTATTTATTTTGGCAATATTCCAACAGTCTCTACAGGCAACATTTGTGCGCAACGCTCATTATATTCCACAGATGTTTGATAATAACTACTAACAACCAGTGTGTGTTTTCATTATAGTTACTTGTGAGTGCAACTCTGAAGATTGCGGACCGTTTCAGCTGTATAAATATTTTCTCAATAGATAAATGTGTTTACACAAGGACTGAATTTCGCTCGTTTTTTCTTGGTGATAAATAACTTTAAGCAATCGATTTATTACACAGTCAAAATACGTATATCGTAGATTGGACAACTCAACGTGCTTTTGTCTAAAGTGTATAATGCCTGAATATCGAATAATGATTATGGGAAACTTGAGCAATTTCTTTCAAATGACTTTTCGTTTAGCTATATATCTACCAAAATCCAAGGTTTTAAGTCCTGAAGAGCAACTTAATTTTTATCCTCTTTCAGTTGATAAGTATCAGTAAGACCAAGTATATTATAGCAATCCAAAAAGACAATTACCATTTAATGGCAAAATTCTCGATTAATCAAATTTACGTATTGCTTCCTGATTGAAAGTGTAATTTGGTGTTATTTGTGGTGAGTATTCACGTTTTTAAGTCATTTTCAGGATTTCAGCTTTACTACTACATCAAGGATGTTTATTACGCTTTTAATTAGACAAATTGTATAATTTATTGTGAAGTGAGTGCCTTCAAGTAAGACAGACTGTATGATCTTATTAAATCTAAGCCTACTTCATGAGTTTGGTTTTCTAGAAACTGAAAAGATTTAGTTTTATGATTTAGATAATTTCATATTGATAGAGCTGTTTTAATGTGCTAAGATAAAAAATATTTTTCGTATATAGAAACCATTTCTAATTTTTTTTCCTGTGTTATCGAAAAATGTAAAAAGTGACTTCTTTTTGGAAAGAAACACAAATAGAGCATTGAAATGATAAAAGTGTGCAAAATTGAGTAACGACCATTCATTTACGATCATCCCTACTAGTTTTAGCGTAATGTGCGAATTTTCTTTTTTTGCTTGCGTACATCAGACGACAATTTGCACTTCCCTAGCCTTTTATAACTTGTTATCATGTGTGATAAGTACCTTTAAGGCGACAGTTTGTGTTCATACATGCGGGGTTTTAATAATATGTTGCGTACTTGTCGATTTCAGAAATTATTTATGCGTAATTTGTCTATAAAATAAGCCTAGGCCAATCGACTAGATGATCAATAATTAAATTAAAAAATCATTGTAATTCAATAGCCATTGTCAAATCAAACGATCAAGACACACTTGTAAATGCGCAACAGATTGTCTACACTTGTCACGTTTGTTCAACAGGTATTGCATTTTAAGATATTTAACAGAAGCAGTAACACTAGCTGGTTAATTATTTTTGAAGCTCTGTGGGTAAAAAAATTAAAGCCTGATTTTTGTAGGCACATAGAAGTTCAGGTTTTGAGCGTAAATAGGGAGATATGCACATAATCGATTTGACGTTGTCTTATTTTAAACTCTCTCCTCGTATAAGTTTTTAATTTTTTCTGGTTATCGAGGATATGCAGATATTATTATTTGTATATATTTAAGGAGAAAATTAGAAAGCATATTTTTAGTTTGGACAAATTACCGGTTTAGAACTAATTCGCATTTGTTTTGAAACTGATTTACAGTTACTTTAGTTGATCATACATCACATATAAATTCGTTTATATACGGAAAATATCAAACATTGACAAAAGTACATTTGAATGTGCTTAAAGTAATGAGTGCAGATGTAGTCATGAAAATAGTACGCCTTTATAAAAACAGGAATTTCAATAATGGAAAACTCATTAGAAAAGAAGATGGAGAACGCCTTGTAGGATATAGCAAAATTTTATCAATTGTTAATTTTATATTCTATGTTCTGGCTAAATAATGAGTCTGAATTATTGAACGAATTCGTCAACTACTAAGAGATTATTAAGGTTCGGATTAATTTTAGTTTATCAACGAAGTTCAAGTTTTGAATTTAAACGATAAAATAAAGGTGTCTTATATCATGACGTCTTTGTCCCAAATGGTTCAATTGGTAAAACTATTAATATTAAATTTCAGGATGTAGACCAAAATATATTGGCATACCTTGTCCGAATGATTTTCACTTTGGTAAACATGTGGATGACGTGGCAATGAGGTGCGCTCTTTCTCCTGCGTTAGTAGAAATTTTCATAAGTCATATTGTAAACACGTTCTTGAAGGGAGATAGTAATATTTTTTCACATTATATAAAATATGCTGATGATACTATTCTTATTCGTAAACGCCAATCTGGATCACGAACGCTGCTTCAAAACTTTACCAAAATTAGACGAGCATAAATTTTATGTCAGAACATGAGAGAGATTTTATATCGTTTGATCCTCGCTTCTCAGTTTGTTGTCGTGCTCTAATGGTGATCATTGAAGATCAAAGAGCATCAGTTCGTGTGACTGTCCGTATTTTTTTATGATGTACTACTAGTTAAATACAATGGGATTGATGTTTATATCAAGGTCGGATATATATATATATATATATATATATATATATATATATATATAAACAGCAGCAAGTTAATGTTCGTGATGGCTTTGAAATTGTGCAGTCCACATTTCCAGTCCAGTGTAATATACATGAGATTACTTGAGGTGAGATCCGCATATATTATTTTTGTTTCTTTATATATGCATTGCAGTTTGATCCTCGTTAGTCAATTTGTCGTAGACCTCTGATAATGATCCTGCAAGATAGACATGCGTTAACACTTATGACGGACGGTAGTTTTGCTGTTGTGCTAGTAGTTAAATGCAATGGAATGTGTAATATTTCAGGCCTGTAAACTTGATTTAAAGAATTACTGTTGTCTTTTCCCTCAACAAAACAGCAGATCATGTTTATCCTGCTCTTCATATTGCAATTAATTTATTACTAGGTGCGCAATACATAATTAAATTTAGAGTTCTACACAACACACAATATCTAGCTGTTATATATTTAATTAAATGATGTCATTTTTATCGCGAAAAGTGACGACAGATATCGGTCAAGGTCAGAGTGTATGAATTTGTTGGAGTAATATGTGTTCAGAAGTAGTTTTAATTCTCAATTTTGTTGAACTTTTACAAACATTGGAACCCATTGTGTTGGTACCGTTTACCAACTCGGAAACCATAATTTTATTACCATGTATTTATTCAACAACGTTAGTGTCTCTATCAGGTACTGACACAATAGCTCTAGTATTGGTGTTATTTACAAACTCGGTATATATATTATATATAGTGAGTTAGCTTTGAAGTCGCATTGTCGTGGATTTTATATAAAGTTGGCTCCATTATTGCTGATATACACATTCGTATTGGAGATTTACCGGCCAATAATCCAACATTTCTCGCACAAGTATGTAGTGGGCATAGGGCGTAATGTATATGAGTTTTCATAAAATTCATGATACATTTCCTTTTTTCCACCTGAACTACTATTCTTTAGCAGTCGCGTGCCAATTAATCAGTATTCATACAATTGATTAATTAATAGTGAGAAAATATTCGATTTAAGCGCTTATGTCAGATCAACTAGTGAATATATAATTGCAATTGTGCAGCATATTATTCAAATCTGACGCGCATATTCATTCGATTTCTCCTTCGAAATATATATATATATATATATATATATATATATATATATACAAATATAATATATATATATATATATATATATATATATATATATATATATATATATATATATATATATGAAATGAGATGGGGTAATATTGTCTAATTCTTCTTAGAAATAAGTATATTTATATTCAATATAATTCATTAAACTGCGTGAATAAGTACGTAACATTAATTTATTGCACTAATTAATAAGCTAACATTCAGCTAGTGTTATATTCATTTTTGTTATCTTACATACTAGTTGTTACTTTTAACAAAGCAAACTAATAACAATGTGACACAGATTCAGCAACGCCATGTAGTGCACACGTCGATTTTTCGCATAATGTTTGCTAATTCTTCATTGAATAGTACAAATCAGAATGACGAGGCGAGAAAAAGGCCAATCTAAGGTCATGCATGCAGGACTTCGTGTTTCGTATCTTTGTTGTGAACAGTTGTCACGAATAATTACAATTGACTGAAATATAAGCATATGTTTATATTTCATAATTCAAATCAATTGTGCAATACGTGCGTTCTGACATTGGTGAATAGATATTTACCAATGTGTTTAGATTTGTAAGGTTGATAATTAAAACACTGCAAGTTTCAGACGTTATCATTGGTTTGAATTTATTTGTCTTAACGCCTACAGTTTAGCCATCTCAAATTTTTTCATGGCACTACTGGAATAATTTAGGCATAGGGCAACTCTTTAAATATAATACAAGAATTAATCATAAATGTAGGCATAAATTACATAAGGAACCACCATTATTTGCCGCTTAATTGCTTAAAAGTTAGCTATTATGCTGTTCCATCATCATCTATATATCTTCCATGATTGACAAACGCGGACAGCAGATTAGCACTTTGGCTTTTGAAATAAATTTAATATTTATCATTTAAAGGTGCAAGACCTTTATTTTTCCTTGAACGATGAGCTTTTACTGGTCCTTACATTCTAAAGGACAGAAAACAACGTGTACTGTCTGCCGTACCTTTTTGGGTTTCAAGTATTACCGATTGACTTACAACATTTCTAAGCGTCATTTCTCGTCTCGTCATCAGTTGTTCGTAGACAACACTCTTAGAAAAACAAATTAAAGCAAACATGGTTATTCAAGCCGCATGTATTAAAAATTTATTTTCCAATTGGTCTATTACGTCTACAAAGATATTCTGACTTAAAGTGCTTCTTATTTGAAACGTAAATGCTTATATCTTTTGCGATCTGTGCCGTTTATGTGCAGGAATCTCTAAAACTGCTTGCACAGTTTTTCCTGATTCAATATTCCGTTTCAGTGGTATTCTGAATACACTGCACTCGTTATTGCCCAAAAATAATCACAATGGAAAGAGTAACTGACAAGGTGTAGATATTTTAAATAAGCTAATCAACATTCGAATATAAGGATTCAAACACACACAAAAACATATATATATATATATATATATATATATTGTGCACAATATCGCTCCCATTCGTACATAGTAGTCTTAGACTACTTTAAAATGATTTCGGAACTTACTTTTATTTCATAAATTAGTGCCCTTAGCAGATAATGCGAAAATTGATTGTTTAAACAGTGTACAGAGTTGATATTAGATTAAACGAAGTGAGCTTATAAACCATTAAATGGACATCGATGATTAAAGTATACTCGCGATCAGTAAATAAATTTATCTCACTAAAGCTCATCAAGAATAACAAACCGACAGAGAAAAACAGATAGATATATCAAAGTAGTACAGAAACCGGTCACTGTTGATAAAAATGTTTTATTTTAATAATAAATAATAGAATATGAGTAAAAGCGCAGTAAAAGTTATACAGCAAGTACATTTTGAAGAATACCATTAAGTAACAGTTAAATGATAGAATAACGATACTGGCTTAAAATACTGATGAGATTTTAATATAGTTATCCAGAGGAGTTAAAAATCAGGTTCATTAAATAAGTAATTTTAGAAAGAAATTACTTAAAGCTAAAATGGGCCAAAGTGCGCTTAAAGCCCCATTTGTTTGTTGAGGTTTATGCAGATTATAAACTTGTGCATACAGGGAGTGGCCTTACATTTATCTTTTATATAATGGATCTTCTAAAGACCTAGAACCTGGCCTGTGATATTGAAGTATACCAAATATTTTTTAGATATGCATTGGCTGATTGTGTGCTATGTGGTGATTGTCAGACTTCTGTTTCTTGCCACACGCATATTCATTGCCTTGCGGCACATATTTTTCTTGCCTGTTCTTCTGCTCATCTGGATATGTTGTTGTCTATCTTGTTGGTTATTTTATATTTGGTGAACATTGTGCACATGGAGTTTTT
Organism: Eudiplozoon nipponicum; assembly: GCA_029291075.1. NCBI lineage: Eukaryota > Metazoa > Platyhelminthes > Monogenea > Mazocraeidea > Diplozoidae > Eudiplozoon > Eudiplozoon nipponicum. The sequence goes on along the minus strand of JAQBSW010000771.1, from coordinate 114,129 downwards.
CATTTATGAATGTGTGATGCTACTATTTATTCGTGGCTAGTAAAATGCTTCATTTTGATTATGACACTTGGATAATTTAGCAAGAGTACTTGCTGTTTGATATACAGTGCCTCATATATGCTTCGTAACTTTTTACTGTCGCTTCATGAAAAATGGAGAAGTAAATTGTGTTTACTTGTGCCCTGTTTGGATTACGTGGCCACTAATTGTGGTTTGGTAGATAGCACTATTCGTCTTTGGATTAACCTTTTTGACAGATATTGATGGATTATATTACGCTACCACACTCATATTTTAAATATATATATATATATATACTGTCAAATGTCTTCGAATGTAACACAATGTATTTCTTATTAGGAACAAAAAACCTTAATAAATAGGTGAATAATGGTAACTTATTTCGAGACAACTAAACTTCAGTTTACAATCTTACATTTGTATAGATTCTGGTTCACATTTGATTATGTGGGTGACAACAAGTCTGACACGGTTTTACTTCTAATTCTTGCTTGGGCTGATTAGTAAATGTATATGCGTATGTGTGTCTGTTTGCGTATATGGGTCTTTCTTGTATTATTGCAAGATGACGACTGGGATCCGACTATTCTTGTATTGATGGATTGAGAGTTAATCAATATTTCGCATTGACGGCTGTTACGTCTAAGGATGTTTATTTTCCCCGAGTGTCGTCTTCCGTTTCGCCTTTTTCCTCCATTTTGTTTTTCCACTTGATAACAGCTCAGAATGTACGGATTGCAGTGTTAAATGCTCATTTTATTTTGAAATTTATGCCGCTCAAAGCAATGGTTGTGATACCATATTTGCAGCTGCTTATTGGTCTTCAGTTTATTGACAATCCGATCGAATGTTTCTTGAATCTGACGAGTGGTTGTTTGGACTTGCCTGGATATTATTAAGTTGGTGCTGGGTTTTGCGATTCATGTCCATTCGATTGGAATATCATGTTGATGAAACTTTTGAATGTTTAGGCCACGTTTATTGTTTTATATGTAGAGCTTCTTATATATAATACTTTTTATGATTTTGCTTTGCCTAGAATTGAGAAATTGGCCAAATAAGCTGGGTGTCCCCTTTTCAAAATATGTTTGGAAAAAGTTTATTTTCCTGATGGTGTCAAGACATTTTAATCAACTACTGCGGCAAATGTTGCTGGACTCTGTTGATCAATTGCTTCTTCGTACGTCCAATATATATGCTACTGCATACACATCAGACCATGTCAGATTCTTAATAGAGAGGATACCGTAAAGCAAGTTTTCCTAAGCTTACTATTTAAAGGCAAAATATCGGCACCAATTATTCAAAATTGGTTAATTAAAATCATTAAGGAGAATTTTCCCATTGTAAAAGTTAATATCCCACTTATCAGAAGGAGAATCATGAGTTTGGATGCCAAAGATCAATTGCCAATTCTCTCCAAATCATTCATAGTCTACAAATTCTCATGTATGTGTGGTAGCACATATATTGAACGTAGGAAGAAGCAATTGATCAACAAAATCCATCAAAATTTACCGCAGAAAATAATTAAAAAAGGCTCGGTATCATCAGGAATATAAGCTATTTTCGATTATATTTTGGAAACTGCGCATCCAGTCAATTTGACGTATTTCTCAATTTACATCAAGCAAAAACAGAAAAATTGTTATATTTTTAGGAAGCCCTTTATAAAAAACAAAAAACGCCTGGCCTAATTATTCAAAACTTCTATCAACATGAAAGTCTATTCGACGGGCTACTAATCACAAAACCCAACTACAATTTGCTAGCCTCTAGGCAAGAACAAACACTACCTCGACCAGACTCAACAATTATTCGATTGTATTGGCAAAAAACTGAAGGTGATAGAACAGCTGTACTTACGGTATCGCATTTATTATTAACAGTTACAGAAAGTTTAAAACAATATGAGCATTCAACACTGCCATCCGCACACCATGCGCTGTTACGAAATGTACAGAAAAAAATTAAGAAGCAAAGTGAAACGAAAGACGTCACTCTTGAAAAAAACATTCGTTTACGTAACAGCCCACCCATCAATACAGGAATAGCCAGATCTCAAGCACCACTTTGCAATAAAACGATAAATACCCCTATACCCAAACAGGCACACACGTAAAGATACATACGCGTATACACTTACTCACCTGCCTAAACAAGAAATAGCAGTTAAGCCGAGTCAGACTAGTTGCCACCCACATAATCAAATGAAGACCCCGGATGTATAAAAATGAATGTTTGTAAAGTGAAATTTAGTAGTCTCGAAATTGTTGGCCATTATCCTCATTATCCCTTAAATTTTTGCGGAGTGCCAGCTTCGGATCTTTGTAAAACTGTTAGTGCAAATCTACAATCTGCGTACATTATCCTCTTTGTTAATAATGTGTTCTTCGTTCCTAATAAGAAATGTACTGAGAATTATATATATATATATATATATATATATATATATATATATATATTCACATGGGCATTAATGTTTTTAAAATGCAGTTGTGAAAAATAAAACTTTATTTTAAAATAATGTAATTTTATGCTGCACAATTCTATAAAAAACCACCGGAAAATTATTTAGTTAAAAATTCATATTTTGATTGCCTAAAGTATGGAAAATCAAGCGCCATATTTATCCCCTGCATTTCTTAAATAGCGTAAAGAATTCAGAGTATAAGTTGTTACTAAAAGTTTCTAATGAAATGCAGCCAAATTGCGCGGCTTGCCTTTAATGCGATCATTTGTGAGATCATTCTTAAGCTAATGTAAAATGCAAAACTTCGGAAAAGTTGGATAAATCGCATAACAGTGTCCGTAGAACAAGCATAAGCTAAAACGTTTAAAAAACACTTATAAAGGTCACAATTGAATTCGTTAATGTATTATAATATAAGATGACAGCAAAAAGGAAATACGAATTTGGCATGGGTTTATATAATTTATATAATTTACACTATTTTAATTATGAGGCACGTGAATGTACAGAAATTCCCCAATTTAATTCAGTTATATATTATTCTGTGAAATATTCATCGAATATATTTGTGTAAATTTACGACATTTTCAGTGCGGTAAGTCACTTTTGCAGTCTTTGCACTTCAAAATGAGGCAATGTATGTTGTCATCAATATTACCATCAGTACGATAAACGTTAAATTTTGGTCCATTCAGCGCATATGTCATAAAAATTTGTTAGTTTTGCGGGTATAAAATAAAAACTTAATGTATTTCTTTACTTTTCTTATCTTAAATTCAACTTCACATTGCCCTGCGAAAAAAACGTTTCGCTTTTGGAAGTGGTATAAACTCTGTTTATAATTATTTATTGCGTATTTTATGAGCATTGCGCATTAACATTTCTAATTAAAATCTTGGAGGCTGGTAGACTGGACATGATAATCAATTTTTGCAGTGCAAATTTAAAGATTCGTTTTTTCTAAAATCACATTGATTTTATTTAGACATTTCCCCATTTTTCTACAACTCAATAAAAGGAATGGAGACAACACTGATATTTTAGAAAAGACCTTGCAATTCATTATATGTTCCTTCACACATCTAGGTTTATATCCTAGTTATTGTGTTACTTTATATATATATATATATATATATATATATATATATATATATATATATATATAATATAATCCGACGTAGCATTCATTGGCTGTGCGCAACAAACTCATTTTTAGATTGAAAATATTTTATATATGATTTTCAATATGGAAAAAGAATTGATATTATTTGTGCATTTCCTGTAAGATTAGAAACTCAAAATGCGTTAATTTTGCCAGTTTATTTTTCGTCAGTTTATTCACTTTCAAAAACTTGATTTATTTAATGTAGCAAATTACAGCCAATATTTAGCTGAGGAATTAATTTTACACCGTTGACTATCAAACAGACCGTATGGCACCATTGTTGCGAAGTTTAAATGATAATTTATTTAATCAACAATTGCATAACAACATTTATGCAGCTGAAATTTGATTTTCATTAAATTACTGCGGTTTGCATGTTTGGCTAATGTCAAGGCTTAGAACAGAAATATTTTGCATGTGGTTTCACTATAGGCATTACAAGAACTATCTGCTCAACTTAGAGTATGCCACACGCCAAATGAGTAATTTGGTGGTCATTATGCTTTTCATATGGTGATAAAAGTATTTCCCTCTGTTAACACTATCTTATTTACTTTTGACTAATTTGCTTATTCTATTATTTATAATGCTTTATTCAAACTTTTCAATTGTTTCCACTACTTATCTATCCATCCACTACATTGAGGAATTCATTTTGTGCGAAATTGTAATTATTTCTCCTTGTGAATTTGGGTAACATCTGCTTCCCTCAATTAATCTTCCACCATAACACTTAATTCTACGCATACTTCAACCATTTATTTCGAAAGTAACTAAAAGATAGGATTAGAATGCTATGCTTGTATTCGATTACATGCACGAAGGTTTCGGTGATATTTATTTGCACAAACGCAATAAAAAATTTTTTAATTCAAAGTCTTCGTTTACTTATTAAAACGCACTAATTTACATTTAAATATAAATAGTCTGGAAGGTATTAATTGGCTTCAAAATGGAATATATATTGCGCCATGCAATGTTGATTTTATCAAGTTTGTTGAGGTCTGAAGCTGGCAGCTAGAAAGAGGTGCCAAAATGTATACCAATAATGGATGAGGGGATCCTTAAAAACAATGCTAAGTCAATTTCATAAAGTTAGAAATATTACGATAAGGCAAGTAGTGTTACACACCAGTGGGATAGTAATTGGGTTTAATATAATGTAAAACAGAAGCATAAAGCCAAACACAGTGCAGTTGTGTGTCCTAGAAGTAAGTTAACACGAATTATGCTCAAGAAAAGGGAATCATTAATAATCTAATTTAAATGCAAGGTTGGCTCATATTGCGATGCTTAGTTTATAATAACGAATTCATTAATTGTTCCATAAATAGATTAACGTCAATAATCTTATAATTGTTTAAAAACCTCGCATTACGAAGAATTAAGGTTCAGCGTTCGCAAATGTTTTCTTTGATTAAAGATGTTCGATTATATTGATTTGTTTCATACTCCTTCGAAGATTATTAACTCATATTTGATTATTAATTGACATAGTTTAACGAAATGTAATACCTGCAAGCCAAACCTTATTTAGGTGATTAGAGATTGTGTGGTGATTATCGTAATATCAATTTTGTAATTATTCCTGATCGATATCCACTAAATAATTCTGAGTATATACTAGGCAAATCTATTCAACAAAAAAAGGTTTAAAGCATGGGAACCTATCTTGACCTATCTTCAAATCCGATTAGATAAGGAAAGGTTAGCAAAGATGATTATCATAACACCGTTTTGACTTTACAAATAAACCAGATTTTTTTGTAAACGCATGTCACATGTGAATAAAGATGAAACGAAGCTTTCGTGCACATATTCTTAAATTGATGACGTCATAATCTCCGATTAAGCCTTTAACCGGCATTTGTAAGGTGTCAAGGAGTCTTTGAGTCGAACTGACAAATTGAATCTAATTTTAATCATGAAAATGTGTATTGACCCAAAAAAAGGCGAAATTTCTTGAATATTCATTAAGTCATGGAGGTATCATTATGCTGAAAGATAAAGATGGCGCCATTACATATATTCCGACACTCCATACTACCAAAGTAGCACGTTGATTTGTTGATATTTGCAATTATTACGGGTCAATTATGCCGATGAACGTATAGCCAAGGGCACCACTCTCCAGAAATACGCAACGACAGACGTTGCCAAATTTAAACACGCGTTTGTGTTCAGCTCCTGTAGGTAAACTTATGTTTAATCGCATTACACTTTTATGTGCGTCGAAACACTAGAGTGCATGTAATAAAATCGGCCGCACCACTTATACTCTGCTAAGATGAATCCGTCGTGAATTTCGGTGCAACACTGGAAAAAGAAGTTGTTGGCGAACGGGGTCCAAGAGAATTTTAATCGCGGAAATGAAAGCTAGAAAGAAATTACTCGCAAATGAAATGCGACTATTTATCCTTCATGACGCATGTGTATACTTAACAATATATATCTATTATGCCAGCCCATTGAAGTGGAGGTCTACAAGGCAGCCCTGACGGCAACACTTCAGAAAGGTTCGCAGAGAGTAATCTTACAAATGATTCGTATCAGCGGGTTAAATTGCCCCATTAGTGATATAAAAGGGGAAAACAATCGAGCCACAAACTGTTTATTTCGTATTGCAATATACAAAATTGTCCATCAAGATGTGAAGCTGTCAATATGGCTTAGCTTTTAGACGAACCAGAAATCTGTAAAAGAAATCACTTCATTATGAATCAAATTTATTGATCAATTCACTAGTTTCATTGCGTATGAAGATGATAGAGACTCATGTCGAAAAATATGACTCTTGTATAACTGTCGTCAGCTTTTTTTATCAAAACCACAACTTTAGTCATCCAGATGTAGATGACATCATGGTCATGCTCTCAGAACGTTCCTTCTCGCCATCTGTGAGACTTGGCATTAATCATGACATAGAATTTTGTCGTGAGTGTCGATTATCCAATAGCTTTTGTCATACGCATTCTGATTTTGGATGTTTTGCTTTGTTCAGTTTCTGTTTCAAGCTCAACGTCCTGCCTTAAGTCCGAGGTTTCTGCTAATGCAGGGCATGTATCGAACATCGCACTATATACCTTGACATAATCCAGTAGCATGCCAACATACAGAGATTGTGAACTACGTCTTATTGACCTAAGAATGGATGCGTTTGTGCTTAAGATTACGTGGTGACTGATAAAGCTGTCAAATATAGTTTTCGCATTTTACAAGGCCTATGTCAGGTTGCGAGAACATTGATGTTGTTCAACTAAAAATGGCATTACTATTTTCTCGTTTTCGATATCGCAACTGCATTTAAGAACACGTTTTGCACGTCACCTTCGGTCATAATCCTTAATTGCATGCATAATAAATGAGTGGTTTTGAGATAAGAGATAACCAACCAATGTTTAAGTTCCAACGGCAACTTCAAAGTGTCCTAAACAATCTTCGAATACAATCTACTATGGTATGCCGACTATCCATATATATTCTAATAAATTGGATTTTTGTCAAGAAGTCCTAGTGCTCGTTATTATGGAATAATAATGTTAAAAAGATATCTGTTATTTTTCTAATTAGAGCAACAAGACAAGGTCCTTCCAGAAGTTTAACGCATTTATATTGCCTATAAAGTTATTTAAATTTTCCTTACCGAAATCGATGATCAGGTACATAGTTATTCATTAGATATTAATTTGAAATCTTTTTCTTCTCATATGTGATGGGCAAATATGTTTCCATATTTTGCCTCTATCGCTTTTGACCTAAATTTACATCTATTCATCAACTATGTCATTATTAGACATATACTGTCACATTTGAAATGGATATTTAATAAAATTATAATGGCAAGACTTGATCGTGCGTATGTTGTAAATATTAATTAAACGCAACATAGTACAAAAAAGTACAATTTATCGAGTAGAATGATTGCGTTCTGAAGTATATGCCCAAATTGCTGAGGCCCGGGTACAACACAGAATGAATTTGCATCCTAAGGACAGATTCAGGAAGGACAAAGTGAAAATTTGGTCGAAGTAATATTGAATCGTATTCACCTGAAAGAAAGTCTGACCATATTACTTAAGTTTGTATATAACTGGAAATTGAATGCTATTAAGGACATCAGGATCAGAGTGGATAAGTTGCAGGTCGGAAAATGGCATTGGTTAAAAATCAGGCAATAGAAATTCAGACAAACACTTGATCAATGCTTAATACAAACTAAAGAAATCTAAATGATGAATTTCTTTTGGTATTATATGCATAGATTAGTTTACGCTTACAACAATTCTTCCCGTTGGTCCGTATTTTATATATATATATATATATATATATATATATATATATATATATATATATATATATATATATATATATAATTGCAATTTTCATCATTTTTTCAAATATGAAGACACAACACTTATTCCATGGAATAACATTTATTAATAAATCTTATTTCTACCAGTATTTCCAGCCATTATTCTAGATTCTTTGCTATGTCTGTCTTTGTTTTACTTAATTTAGACCACTCATTTTGCTTAACGTCATGTGATGTTTCATCGCATTCTTTGTAAGTGTTGCGCACAAATGAAAAAGATAGCCTCTGTGACGTCAACACATCTGTCTGTATACAAATTTCAATGTACCTGTAACGCTCAGTACATCGGCAGATCAAAAAAGAGGCTTGAAACTAAAATAAATCAACATCTCCCTCATAAACCATTAAAGAGGGATGCAGCCCCTGCACAAAAATCAGAAATTTGCAAACATATACTACTTACAGGTCGTGCTGTTAGTAATAATTATTTTTCAATTCTGTACAAGGCAAATACGGAAAAAATGCTTCTGTCTTTTGAAGCTATAGCAGTTCATAAGCTGAACCCCTGCTTAAACCTGCAGTAAGTAAATCAAAATGTAATTAAATTGGACTGGAACAAAGGCATAACTGACAGGCCTTCAAAAATAGCCTACGTTCCGCAAAATACGACACCCGTCAATAACGGACGCACTTACAATGAAAACGATGACACACCACATGTCGTTACGCAAAAGAAGTGGTCTAAATTGCGTAAAATAAAGACAGACATAGCAAAGAGGGGATTGGTTATGACAAATGTATAGTTATGAATGGATGAGCGAAAATATTAACGAATCCAGAATAATAGCTGTAGATACTGGTAGAAATAAGATTTATTAATAAATTTTATTCCATGGAAAAAGTGTTTTGTTTTCATATATATATATATATATATATATATATATATATATATATATATATATATTATTGGTAGGATTTCAGATAAATTAAATTATTTTTTCTGCCAAAGTTATTCAATTCTCCTTAGTGGTCGGATTTGCATTCTGTTGCTCTATAAACAAACTGAAGCCAAATTTAAATACTGCCAATTCGACTTATGCGATGCATCGTCCGCTTTCCTTTATTTTAACATAAATTTAAGTTAATTTTTATTTACTTCGACATCCATTGTAAACCTTTACAAAATTTCTTTTTGTTTTTATCAGACTGGGCTTCTTAGGCATTCCAAACGTTAATTTATACGAGTCCAGAAAAAACGTTAAATTAGTTCAATCTAACATATTTTGCTCGCATAAACTTGTTACGGTTAACAAGTAACCTTAAATTATGAAATCAAATTATGAGGATAAAGTCTTTTTAGAGCGGAGGCCGAAATATTCTGAGTAAGAATAAAGACACTGGATGTAAACAACGTGTGTCGTAAAACAAATGCCCGATGACTAATACATTCCTCGTAGTACAAAGAAAAGTGTCTTTCAAAGAAAACTTATATTTTGTGACTACATTAATGGTATACTTGAATACATTCGTACCATTGCTATACTATCGATGTAACATTGAACTAGGAGAAATAATGTTGCAAAATAGCTGATTGTCAGAATATATCAAACTGGTCGTGCAGATACATAGCCGAATGACTGTTTTATTTAATAGTTACATACTGTTTGTGGCGGAGAGTTAATATATATGCATTTGTGTATTAGGTTTTGCGCATCTGGTAGAAAATTATTTCAAATTTGACCAGAAGGAACGTGCTATCTCGTGTACATTTGCTTCGCGCTTACTGGCGACTCATAAGTAGGAGACGGTATTATGCCCTTTACCCACCTTCTATGTTGGTGAAGAATGTGGGCAAATTGGACAGTAAAATATCTTATACGAATGCGTAAACCTGTAGTAGTGAATCTGTCTTCATGTAAACTCTAAAAATGCGTACTCAAAGCCAATTCGCTATACACACACACACACACACACATATATATATATATATATATATATATATATATATATATATATATTTATTCAAACATCATCAATTACTAAGATATATAGGCGTAGATTAAATTCAGCGTTTAATACTGAATTCTCTGTTATATCGTTCGCTTTCTTAGCTTGTGAAAATGTTGCCGAAGTTTATTTAATTTTTACAGATTTTTGTATCCTTTGAAGTTTAGACCTTCAGTTCATATATTTCTGTCGATGCTTATTATTTCTGCACCAACAAAAATATGTTTTATCCTTTGATATTTTAAAGCGACGCTACATTTGCTCATTTTAATGCCTGGAATTGAAAGTCATATTTCGAGCATTATTAAGAAATATTTTATTTGTTGTTTAGAAAAGCGGAACATTAATCTGCCCACAGTTTTTTTTAAATTTCCGTTCTTTTTCTGTTTGCTCCGTGAGTTTGATTATTTTATCATATTTAACGACAATGCTTGTATGAAAGATTTTCTTCAGATGCACAACGCATTTATTATCCGCTACGAATTTTAAGAAAAATATTTAAAATTACACAGTAGCGATTTCGCTTCATCATTTCAACTGATTTTACTGTAGATATGGATAAAATAAAATATAAAACAAAAAGAATTTATGTTAGGATAGAAGAACAATAAACTTTTTAAAAAATACATATATATATATATATATTATCCTAAATTGTTGAAAACGGGAAAAGTATTCAAGCGCAATTTTACTTGGGGATTCAAATTCACGCTCGTTGGAGTACATCCCAATCTGGTAGTTGAAGAATAAGGTTGGTGTTGCAATTATTCCTACAACTAAACATGTCATGTCCTGTAAAAATTGCGCCATGGCAACAAAGCGCTTTTCAGTTTTAATAACAGCTAGGCGTTAGTAAGCCATTTCAATAAATCACCTTTTATCAGAACTGTGTACCTAAAAGCAATTTGCTCGTACAGTGGCATTGCCATGAGCTTCGAAGGACCCGTTTAAAATTGCGCTTAGTTGCGATTCCCTTTTTTAAACATTTGATATTAATATATATATATATATATATATATATATATATGCATTAAAAGTCTTTCATGGAATAGAGTAACGACGATGCTTTAAGAAATTTATTGTGACAAGTTTCACAGCCATCTACAGCCATTATTCTGGATTCGTACATATATTCCTTTGTTCACAACCAACTGTACATTTGTCGTAACCGATTCCCTCTTAGCTATGTCTGTCTTTGTTTTGCATAATTGAACCACTCCTTTTCGTAATTTCATGTGGTTTTTCTTCGCTTTCATTGTGAATGCGTCCGTAATTGACGGGTGTGTCATATTTTGCTGAATGTGGGCTATTTTTGAAGGCCTTTTAGTTATATCATTGTTCCAGTCTAATTTAATTTATTTTTGAATTACTTCGTGAACGTTTAAGCAGGGGTTTAGCTTATTAATTGCAATAGTTTCAAAAGCCAGAAACATTTTTCCGCTTTTGCCTTGTATAGAACTGAAAAAGTTTGTTACTACTATCAACATGACCTGTGAGTAGTACGTGTTCGCAAATTGCTGATTTTTGTGCTAGAGATGCACCCGTCTGTAATAGTTTTTGAGGAAGATGCTGGCAAAACTGGTAACGTATATATATATATATATATATATATATATATATATCGTTGTCTTTTTTTAACGTGGACCGTTCT
>JAQBSW010000771.1:0-97500 GCA_029291075.1 Eudiplozoon nipponicum | reverse complement strand
GCTGCTCTGCGCATTTTGACGATTTCAGGTGTGAAGCCTGATCAACTAGTGTAGCCTTGAACCAATTTTTATAATCAATACTGGTAGGCTCCAAGTCAGCTGTTTGTTCAAATAACAATTCAAATGCTGCCTCAAAATCAACATCGCATTTATTAGAAGGATGTATTCCATAATTTCGGCCCATCGATAGTGCCTCCATTGTTAGCTGATCGATTGGCACTTTTGATAAGTTAAGCACACGCTTATCAAGATCGGTCGGTATTAAATCACACAAAAAAACAAATTGCAGCCGGATTTATGTAAGCAGAAGAAGCACGTACAAGCATTGAGCTTGAACTGGATGTGACGCACGCAATTTGATTGGTTTCTATTTTTCACACTATCTTTGTTCACATATTTCTATCTTGTTTTGCTTTCCAATTTATATATAAAGATATGTTCATGAGTAGATATTTGAGAAGACCATGAGAAAGAAAATTTTCTTATATCTGATAAAATTTCTTTTTGTTTTTGCACACAGGAAGGGTACAATGAATTTTATTAAAGCTCGCATTTCAAAAGAATATATATATATATATATATATATATATATATATATATATATATATATATATATATGATTTTGAAGAGTGTTTACGCCTGCATTACGTGACTCATTATTTAGAGACGTTGTGTGAAATTCAAGCTGCTACCGATGATTTTTTAGCGAGTAAAATTGAGCTATCCTATTGCTTGCGGTATTTGACTGTCTGTGCATTCTTCGTTCCCAAATGAGGTAACTCAGACCTGGCAACTATTAAGTTTATGTTAGTCCAGAAAGAAATAATGAAGTTAGCACGAATAAAAGACCTCATCTACTTTATGTCTTAGTGGCTTTTAATCAGCAAGTGCCATGAACCCACCATTCAGTTATTCCACTAATATGTGACAAACGGACGGTAAAATCTATATTTTTTTCACTTTAAGGTATTATTGGAGTTCGTCTAAGGTGTTTTTATTTAATTTGCGACATAAGATCATGTACCTACTCGAAAATTGTGCATATTCGGAATGATTTCCTTAATCTTTGCAACTGAATATTGAGGGAAGGAAAACATTAATAATATTAATTCAATAATGCTTCATTTCGAGAAAATATTCTTTAAAGGAAGAATTACAACACATCTGGACCCTTTTAACATTATTAAAGGACTCAATCTATCGCCAGGGTTCACTTAAGTTATCTTGAAAATAATAAATTATTCTAATTAATAATACATAATTTATATATTCTTGGGCGAGACAACTTTGCATATATAAGTATATGCTTTAGGTAGGGTAAACGTATCGTTGACAAAAGGTTAAACATTTATACCAACGTCACACACTAGAAGATTGCACTATGGAAAAAATTTTCTAAGGGTTTAAAAATATCATCTTATAGAAGTTTGCATAGTTTTAATGTTCTTTAATCCTGGAACATTGGTATAGTTAAATGAACTTTTATTGTGCGGACCGTGAAATCAATTACCTTTAATCAAGTTTGCGATCTTTATATAAACACCTGAACAAATATGTAAATATATTTGTCAGAATAAACTAAGTATTGCATAGTTTAGAATAGGCAATTCATTCAGTAACCGCTTTTATTTTCATTGGGAACTCATCAAATAATCGCCTTTATTTGCCGCGGACAGGGCTCGGACCTTGGGCAGTCTTCCGTTGGTGTTTGTTTACGACACGCGATTTTGCATTCCATATTCTAATTCAATATTTAATTTTCTTCTATGCCCTTTATTCATGTACATCGTTTCACCAACGTTTGTCTGAGTACAATCAGCGGAGTGCATTTTAATAGCCCTTTTGTCCTTTCGATTTACTTATAGTATCCACAAAATGGCTTGCTTTCTGTGAATAGCGATCTAGAAACAAGTATACTTTCAATTATACTTCGTAGAAATTCCGACACTGTTTTTGCTAGAGAGTGTTGTCCAATGTATGAATGTTAGGGAAACCATACGATTTAATTAGTATTGTATACCGATTTATTAAAAATTTTCCATGGCTCAATTTGAATTCATTCGTAATTGCCACTTTGCTATTCACTTACCTAAAATAACATTTTATCTTGTAAGTTGGATCTCTTGAAATCCCTTGTTCTTTGTTGCGTAGTGCGCTCATGTAATTGAACATTTATAATTAGGATTTTAATTGTTCATTTTTTTACCAAACAAATGAGAATATAAAAGTTCCCTTCCAAACCGAAGCCTCAGTCTTAGTTAATAATGAAAAATATGGAATTTTTTAAAATTTCTCGAATATCATTAAGTATGGTTTATGATAAGAGGTGCGAAAATAAATATTAGACAAATTAAATTATTTGAGTTGTGTTACTATTTTCGCTTTATGTTAAATTACATAAAAGCGTGCTCTATGCACATTGAATTACTTCATTGATTAAGTTTTCTCGGCTTTTATCAGTATCTAATGTGTCAAATAGATTTTTTGCTTAATTTTGCTACTAAAACTTTTACCCCTAGAACTTATTGGCTATTCGCTTACAGTATTTTATTCCATTTTTATTACCTATTTAGAATTAAAAATTTGTCACTTTCGTAGGATGTAGCAGGTTTGTGCTTACTACACAGCAAATCTAACAATAACATATCACAACGAAAATTGGTTTTCTGGTAGACAGGAACTAGAGTTCACTACACGTAAAGACGAATTCGTGCTAGAGATCAAACAGGTAAGACTTTAATAATAAAAGCTGTCTATTAATTCCGTGACCAAGCTGTAAACCGATTGATTTTTTGACTTTTTCTAGAACTTCCGGTTATTTATCACGTTCAACCAATTGAGGAAAATAGAAAAGTCACTCAGTTCGGTTATCTTTATAATTTGAAATTTTTTAGATTTTTAGGCTTTTGGAAAACTGTTGTATTCCTTTTCTTTAAATCAAGTTTGCGAGCTTGAATTAAACACCAATCCAATTATATTTAACCAGTCGTCGAAAAACATAACAAAACTACCGCCAGTCGCAATGCACTGACGCATTTCGACCTTCCATGATCATCATCAGTGTACGACGGCAAACTGACTAGCGAGGATCAAACCGCATTGTTTATATATGGAAAGCAAAATTAGATATGCGGCTCTCACATCTAGTAGCCTTGCGAACATTATACGTGACTGGAAATGTCGGCTGCAAAATTTCTATGCAGTCACGAACATAAGCTGTTTGTAGCTTTTGCCACACACACATATAAAGACAATACAATTAAGCAAAAATTGATTGTGCGGGTGGTGGTAAAAATTCTTTAAATCAAGTTTGCGAGCTTGAAGTAAACACCAGTCGTCGAACAACATAACAAAACTACCGCCAGTCGCAACGCACTGACGCGTTTCGACCTTCCTTGATAATCATCAGAGTACGACGGCAAACTGACTAGCGAAGATCAAACCGCATATATATATATATATATATATATATATATATATATATATATATATATATATATATATGGAAAGCAAAATTAGATATGCTGCTCTCACCTCTAGTAGCCTTGTATACATTGTACGTGACTGGAAATTTCGGCTGCACAACTTCTATGCAGTCACGAACATTAGCTGTTTGTAGCTTTCGCCACACACATATATATATAGACAATACAATTAAACAAAAATTGATTGCGCGGGTGGTGGTAACAATTCATTAAATCAAGTTTGCGAGCTTGAATTAAACACCAATCCTATTGTATTTAACCAGTCGTCGAAAAACATAACAAAACTACCGCCAATTGTAACGCACTGACGCGTTTCGATCTTCCTTGATCATCATCAGAGTACGACGGCAAACTGACTAGCGAGGATCAAACCGAATATCATATATATGGAAAGCAAAATTGGTTAAATACATTGGGATTAATGTTTATTTAAAGCTCGCAAACTTGATTTAAAGGATTGTTACCATCACCCGCGCAATCAATTTTTGCTTAATTGTATTGTATTCCTTTGTTTGGTTTGCTGGTCCTTGTAACTTTATTTCAAACATGTTACTTAGCCGACGTTAAAGAGATCAACCGTTTTCGTTAAATCATAGATTTGAACTCTTTCCTTTTACCGATGCCTTCTTCCAGTAGGCTTTCTATTCTGCTACTCCAATTACTTTTTCATGTTTGTAGAGATCATCTTTTTGGGGGAAATTATATATCACCTTATTTGTCTCAATAGTAGTCATGTAAAACTTTAGTTTCAGGGACTTACTAATGAATTAAAAATATAAAATAAAATTTATGAAGGTATAAATTGTCATGGAATAATTTACTATACGGAAAACATAAATAAAGCTGAATTCCTATTGGTCTATTTTACCAAATAAAAAATGATCGTAAAAATGCATAGAAGACAATATTAAGATGTTTTTTTAATTATTAGTATAATTATGGTATTTTTATTAATAAAATTTTAATTAATAACTGTAATAATATTATCATTTTCCGATTATTAGTAATGATTATTTATACTAAATCTATTTGCACTGCTGCCTAAATAGTCTTTCTGTTTATTGAAATTGTTAAGTGCTTTCCATTTCATGACATCTTAACTAGATTGTTCACTGAAGTCTCGATTAACTGTTCTGGCTGTTCTAATCGTAACTGTGCTAATAAATGCTAATAATCAACCTCAATTAATTACAAAAACTTACACAAATTGAAATAAAAATTCATTTATCAATTTATTAATATTATGAGTTATGCCTATCCATATAACAATATTTGTTCGAGTACTAGTCTACATGTAAATATTTGTGTGACAATATGTACATACATGCAGTATCGCCTCTACTCATATGATGTAATTAGCTGTTTTTTAGCCTATGCTACAAATATGACTTTCCCAGCAAAGGTCAAAATTAACACATTTTTGCTTTATTCTTTGCAAGTCAATAAATTTGTTTAATACATTAACTATAAACAAAGGACAAGGGTTCTATTGTATTGGTAAAATGTAAATTAGGTAATGTTGCAATTCACCTTAAAACTCAGTGACCGACTAACAAATAATGTTAAAATTATGGATTCTTTATAGAAAACTACCAAAATTAAGGAGACCAATGTTGTAACCCAACAATAATTTAAAATTGAAATAGAAGAAACATAGCTAGACATCGCCTTGCATGTGGTTTTGATAACTCCATGGCAATGCTAGTTCACGCGTAAGTTGCTAGAATATACAAGGCTCTGGGCAATGGATTTTTAAAGCAAGAGCCTCAAAACAGAGATGCATGCTCATACACCTAACCTTAATTTATTTTGAAATTGGTTATATTCGCGTGTCACATTTTACACACAATAATATATGTTTAGTTATAACTATTCTTGCGAAACCAATCTTATTTCTCACTCATTAAGTTTGCATGTGTTCCGATGAACTGGAATTATTATACTGCATCTATCTATTTAAGATTGCCCCAGGCGCGATTCTTATTTTAGTTATAGTTGGATGCAGATTGCAATATATATGTTTTCTTTCTTCCTAAGAATTTTCACTATAATAGATTTCACAATTCTAAGCCTCGTTCTTAATTTATCATTACAATGAAAACTAAACAGAATTTTGTAGTATTCTTTTCCCTGTAAATGTGTCTTTCAAGTTTTGTCATGACCATTTATGTTTCTTTCTAAAATGAGCTTTATATTAATTATTTGATTAGTTAGTTGAAGGCATTTTTTCTAATTCAGCCAGATCTCGCACCCATGCCATATATAATCAGAGTACGAAGAGTGATTTTTCTTTTCTAAGATGATTGATTCCAATTTTGAGGAAGCTAACTGGTCTTTTATCGAAATGTTTGTGTGGGAACTAGTTATAATGCTGTTCAATGATTAAACATACTACTTTAAAAAAATGTATATAAACAAGTAACGCCAATTGCAATAAAATGAAACTTAAATTATTGTTTGTGTTCTTCGATTCTAAACTTCCAAATATGTTTTTTGGTTGATTTATATTCATTATTGAGTTGAACTTTCCATTCAAAATTCAATATATGCAACTTATGTTGATTGTTCAATTAGTATATTGCGTGATCTGCGTCAAATCTGGAACGACCCTGACTCTTTTCAATAAAAAATGCATCAGCAAGACTGTCAGTCTTTGTGTAATGTAACTGACAAAACTCATTTCCGCTGTACTGCATGACTTTGTCAGAATGAAGGAAATTTACTTAGTGGCTTTGCAATAAGAAAACAGCAAGGTCAAACACAATATGCGTAAGATAATTATTCAGATAACATCAATTTAAAGATCTGCTGCAGCTGATAAATAAACCTGTTGAAATGGCATGCGAAATTGCATTTAGTTCAGAATACAATGTGACTTGTTTGTGGAATTTTTACGTAATGACTTGATTCAAGTTAAGTCTCTTGCAGTGAAGCAAGCAATAATCAAATGTATTTGAAACTGCTCTTTTTAAATACATTGCCATAAACTTGGTTTGAAGCGCTTTCGCGACAATGGTCATCAACAAAACATGTCGGAATACTAATTGACAGACATTTCTTCGATGTGTAAATATGCGGCTCTCAAATATTAATTTTTTGAAATTATATTTACTGATTAAAATAATTATTTTGGCGCTGATTTTTAACTCTTTTTTTATTAAAAAGCTATTTGATTCAATTTTGCAATTTGAGATTTACGCGACTGTTTTAAAGTTTAATAAGAAAACAGAAAAATTCCGATCGAACTAATTAAATTGATAAAAGCGAATGCTACAAAAAAGTAAATTAGGCAACCACAAAGAAATCAAGTTACCGAACTTTCTGTCAAGTGTATTGCATGTGAAAGTTTAGGTGTTAGTTACGACTTTATGCTTCACGTTAATAAAATTAATTACGATTTAATCCCGGTTAGCAGTTATTCGTAATGATTTTTTGGTGACCAATAAAAGGTGAAAACGCATGTCTACGTGTTATTGACGGCAGTTTTTTTAATGTTGCATGAATGGTTGAAAATGTTGCGTGTTTTTTATGTGCGCAAACTATACTTCAAGATCTGTGTAGTCAATTGATAAATTGAAAACTTATTATGCGTAGTGCGAATGCTACAAAAATGTTATGATCATAGTTATTTTCACCATTTAGGCAATCAATGATTACATAATTAAATAACTCATAAAAATGTGGCAAAATCTGAAAAAGGTAAATATCATGACTCAGATTTATTACACAACCAACAATTTGTTAAGTACAATGTATGTGAGGTTCACAGTGATAATAATTACAATTCAAGTTATCAATATTCCATATAAACCTTTTAACGTTTTCCTCATAGTGGGTTATCCTAATTGTGGTGATATTAAACATTTGTAATCATACGCTTCATTTTGTGTAGTTGCCAAGTGATCTGCCTTAATACACAATTGTTAAAATCTCTAGGAATGACAATAGATTGAATTATAATGCTGGTTTTAAATGCCTTACATAATTTTACCTTAGTAATAAAACAGGTTGACTTATAACGATCTTGTTGCTATAGTGCATTGTTTTCAATATATGTAATTCTGCACTGGATATGGCTTGAATCTGAAATATTTGTCAAATCCTTTAGAATTTTTGCATCCCTTGATAATTTTTCCTTTATTTTATATTTCGGGTTTTGGTTTCTTTTCATAGATTTATACCTAAATTATATGAAATATTATTGTCTAGTTGCCAACTCTGTACTTATTGAGCGACATGACCAATAGAAAATTAAACAACCTTTTATAATAATGATTGATCGATGATGGCACAATATATTTGCAGTTGAAAAGAAGATTATGGGAAAATCGATAAATAATTTATGCCTAAATATGAATTATTTTATAATGCAAACAATGTTTAACCTCAGTAAAAAAACCTGTAACGCTCTAGTCATGTGAAAATTATTTTTATTTTTTCGTAGTAATTAAATGTCATAAAATTCGTCTGTCTATGCCATTTAACATGAAAAATGTTTTACAGGAAATTCTGTCATTCTGGCTTAAAATTGTTAGTGCTTTTTTTGTTTTCCTGCTTTGCAAACTATAGCAGAGCAGACCAGAGAAGCAGACAATTGAAGGATAATCTTTTATAACTATATGCAAATTCGGTGTGACCTTTTAATGCGAACATTGTTGATGTAATAGAATTAAATTATTAATTAATAATTTGTTATAATTATGAATACAATATGTAATACATGATACTAACAATATGTATTTGTTAAAGAATATATTTCATTAGATTTTCGTTGATGTGATATAAACTCGAGATACTTAAATCAGGAAGCCAATGAATTATAAGCGTAACCTTTGTCAATTTTTCTTCGTATGCCCTTTGTGGTAACATAAGGCAATGAGAGTTAAGCATAATCAAACAATGTTGAATTTAAAGCGTAGAATGTTGTTCGAATACCAACATTATTTCAACTATTTGGCTTAAATCCACGTAATGCGTCTGTCTTTCGCATGGAATTAGCAGCGGCCTTTTTAAACCAAATTTTATTCGCCTTCAAAGTATTTTTTAAAGGGTATGCTGAAGTATGTCGTGTCTATTTACTCTATGAACAACCAAATACTTTTTCCGAATTAACACGTTATTTTTATTTTGAATTGTAAACAACTATCCAGCTGCATATATCTGTTTAAAACTCAATATACTAAACACAGAGATTTTCGCGTTTTATTCGGTTATTGGTTTCTGTTAAGCCAAACATTGACAAGCCAGTGACGATTCTTTTCCCTCAAAAGGAATGAGCGACCAAGTGTACTTCCACAACCCACATATAACCATGGAAAATCCGAATTTTTATGACGAGATACAGTAAGAACCACAAGGAAGTTGTATTACCGATGTTGCTTTGCCTTATAATGTTGTTGTATATAGGCTTGGTTTGCCTCGCTTCTTTGTGTTATCAAGGTAAACAAACTCATACTAACTAGATCCTCCTTCTCATAAATATATCTTCTTTTATAATTTGTGCCTAAATTATTATTTTTTACTGTTATACCTTAAAAAAGTTTGCTATATGTTTTGTTTTTTGCTCATGGTTATATGACAATGAAACATCACTTTAAAATGAATTTTCTATTGTTCAGCAAGAGAGAGAGAGAAATGACGATTCTTTACTAAGTTAAAATGACATTAACGGAAATTTTTTTGATTTTTGCAATTTTGCGGTAAAATTTGCACTCATTTATTTAGTTAATTGTACGTCCTTTCCTAAAACTATTTTATTTTCTATTTCGATAGATGAAATGGACTAATCGGACCATCAAAATTTTGTGAAATAAAATAGGCTCTTATTCTTAGGCTGAAAGATGTTTAAAATCAGAAACTTTAATATTTCTAAGTAATTACAGGTCCGCAAAGTCGGTTGAACTGTGAAAAAAATGCAATCTGTCGTGCTATATTTTTAAATCAAGTTTGCAAGCTTGAAGTAAACACCAATTCCATTGTATTTAACCAGTCGTCGGACAGCATAATAAAACTACCGCCAATCGAAACGCACTGTTGTTCGACGACTGGTTAAATACAATGGAACTGGTGTTTATTTCAAGCTCGCAAACTTGATTTAAAGAATTATTTTCACCACCCGCGCAATCAATTATTTTTTAATCGTGCTATATGTTGTAAGCATGTTTGCACATTCGTTTTCATGTGATGTACATCCTTATGCTATTCGCCAATTGCTTAGGAAAAATCTGTTTCATAATAAGATACATAATGTAAAAATACTATGTATTTGAACATAACCGTTTTAGATTAGTACTTATATCAAGCCTGCTAACCCATTTGTATAATAAGAAGCAGAATATTCTCGACATAGAGATTATTTTGTGTCATTTGACGAAAAAGTGAAAATGGATGAATCGGCATAAACTATTTAATTGCTATTGTGACAAAACAAACTATCGGTACTTAAAATCTGTGTACAGAGCCCCATTTTAACTAATTTAAATATTTCTTTTTTTCACAGTTTGCTCTTTAAAATATGGTGAGGAGTTGTTGCTATGTTCTGCATATGCATTAGTTAGATCTAAATACTTCAATGCGAAAAACTGCACATTGTAATTAAATCTCAAATTCTGTGTATAATACCTATCTGAGATGTGAGCGCTCAATTTGTTAGGAAGGTATTTTGCATGACTAATAGAAATCGAAACAAAATATTTAATAAATCATATTTTTTTGGTTTGCAAGTAATATGAGTGAACCTCGTTTGAATAAACAATTGGTTGGCTGGCTAGAGAATTAGGCGAGCGTCTTTCTCCAGACAGTTTTCCAGTCAACACAATCGGCGTTATATTATTAGAGAGTACAGATAAAATAATTCAAACCGTGAAGTCTGCACCTGATCAATGCATTTTGACGCTGCAATTACATTGGTCCAAACTGACCTATGGAAAGTTTTTTATTTACTATCATAAAGGCTTCAGTATAATGTTTGCATTTAATCAAAAAATCATATACGTGTTTATAGCATATTTTAAATATTTTGGGTATGGGCGAATGCTGTAATAAAGGCGAACTATGCCTCTGAGTAGTAAATGAGAGCATATTTATTTAGAAAAAAGCCAACACTATTAGCCAATCAGGATACAGCATTGGATTTAACTACAGCTTAAGAGTGAAACCTCAATAAATGAGCGTTGCAATCATATCTTTTACACAGCAATGAGCCGGTTTAATTGTGCTAAAATATGTTTTGGTGTGAAAACATAGTTTAGTGCATTAAAAATCGTTGAGTCATAGCGAATCGCATTTTGCCATGTTATTACCGACTTTGCATCTAAGAAATAATCATAATTATTTTCCAAATCAAAGTAAAAGTCTGTGATCCGCGTACTGTTGAGTAAGACATCCGGAAATTAGTGTCGAAATATCCAGATTACAAATGTTGACATTGAGTATGATAACCTTGTTCGATATAACAAAGGTCAGTTAATTGTTCAACGTTCTGTCGCGCAATACCTAGTTTATTTTATAACTAGTAAATATGATTACAATAAAGTTTTGAATACATTCACATTTTATTTAGAACAGTTGGTAAGTCCAAGATCCAAGTTTGTTTGGCTGCATACAATAATGGGATGTGAGACTTTTTTGTATTAACTTGATTGATTATTCGCTAACGTTATTCAGACTTTGAAAAAAGATACATTTTATTCTTACCAACTAATTTTTATTTTATTTTATCGTGATTGTTGACCAAAGAAAGCGGGTAACTTTGATGTATTCGTAGCTTCAAACTGAATATGTGTATATTAGGTATAATGCAGATGAACAAACGTCGCCAGAGCTCTTTAAAATCAGTTTGTTTAATAAAATCGCCCTGTTCATATATTTTTAATAATATGTTTTTAATAATAGGGATACCGGTTGCAAGTATGCGGACGAAGATTTATCCTAAGTATGTTAACTTAGAAGATGAAAGTAGCTAGTATGGTATGTCAATCTTGTCAACACTAGTCTTGAGCAATATTCGTATATTCAGATGAGAAAGAATTGGGAGCTAGGTTAGAGTGTCTGATAGCAGAACCGCCTGCTCTACTTTCAACCTTGTGATTTTTATCTTCTAAGTTAGCACCATTAGGACTCTGGGATAAGTCCCCTACGTCCTTATTCCTTTAACTGATGCCGATATTATTACAAAAAACACTTTACGAGAAAACTAATTTAATTAGGCAAATTAAATATGATCTGCTCTTACTTCGCATGTTTATCTCAAAATCCTGTAACAAAAAAGTCAGTCCAAAGCCCGGTTATGTCAAAAATGTCATATTTCCTTTGGCTAACAATCTTGATCCTACATTATTTTAAGTGAAGCAAGGATGCAACAAACTTAAACGAATAATAAATGGTCGTTTAAACAAAAAATGCACTAAACCTGCTTTCACATACAGCCCATGGAGCTCAAGTTCAAATATCAAAATCTCAACCCTCGTTTGAACAACTGAACATGATAAAAGCGTCAATTTGGACAAACAAATTTTTAAATTGTAACAATAAATAAATTCTCCAAAAATTGGTTATCATCAGTTTTGAAAATAATCCAAATAAATTGTTTATTAAACTTTACTTGTGAAATTTTCATTTTCTACAGACGCCCGCAACTTCAAATATAGTTTAAATGTATAGAAATTTTCTCTCGCTTGTTTTCGGAGCATTTTTCCAAACCGTGTTGTCACCAAGAATGCATTTACTTTATTTATATATCTTATTATTCTGGACTTCTCAACGCTTGCTTTGCTATCTCGGAAATTTGCAAATGACATGTTGTGTGAGAATTTCGGATGTTCGGCTGGTCTTGCTTCTCAAGTTATTTTTTATGATTTGATCTTGTTATCATTTTTTGGAGTATATTCTTCTTGTTTTATATTCAAGGCATGGTAGAAATCTGACTTGCGAGAGCTGCCCTTATGGAGGTTAACAGCATTTATCGCCATTTGCGTAATAAATAAATTGACTAGCCGAATAGCACAAAAGGTGGGTTACATTGCATTCTGCCAGCCTACGTTAAACAATACTTATAGCTTGTAGCGAAAACTCGTTATCTACAAGATAGTTTTCTCGATAAATGTTGCTACAATTGTTTGATCTCTTTACACTTGCAGTATTGCGATTCAGTTTTGTAATATTTCTAGGTTTTTTCATTATATAATGCACCAATATGTTTGCCTTTTTGTCCGTTGATTATCTACGTTATATATCATTCATAGTCTACAAATTCTCATGTATGTGCGGTAGCACATATATCGGACGTACGAAGAAGCAATTGATAAGCAGAATCCAGCAACATTTGCCACAGAAATTGATTAACAAAGGCTTGCCACCGTCAGGAAAAATCAGCTATTTCCGATCATATATTGGCAACGGGGCACCCTGTCAATTCGACCAATTTCACAATTCTACATAAAGCAAAATCAGAAAAATTATTATTTATTTATGAAGTCCTTTATACAAAACAACAAGCACCTGACCTTAATATTCAAAAAGTTTCATCAACATGATATCCTTATCGACTGGCCAAGAATAACAAAATTCAACAACAATCTACTAGTATCCAGCCGAGAACAAACAGGCCCTCGACTAGAATCAACAAACGTACAATCGGATTGGCAACAAACTGAAGTGGAAATAACAGAGGCGCATACGATGACAGAAGTCTCCAAACAATGTACGCATTTAACACTGCAATCAACACTGGCGTTGTTACCACGTGAAAACTTTGTGCAACGAGGTGAAACGATCAACTATACTGGGAAAAATAGCACTTGTATATGTAACAGTGAACAATGCGCACAAATGGTTAATTCTCAAGCTATCAAAACAATAATGACAAGATATCAGACATCACTTCGCAATACTGCGAGAATGACCTTTACATGCAAACACGCATACACACAAACACAAACGCATACACACTCACCAACTAGTCAAAACAAGAAACAGCAGTAAAAACGAGTCAGATTTGTTACCACTAGCATAATCAAATGAAAACCCAAAATGTATAAATATGTATGATTGTATAAGAGAGGATTAGTATTCACGAAATAAATGGCCTTTATCCACTTTGTTATTTGTGTTTTCCTATTTATAAGAATACTGTGGTAAATTAAAAAGGAATGGACATCATAAATATATATATATATATATATATATATATATATATATA
Source organism: Eudiplozoon nipponicum (assembly GCA_029291075.1). NCBI lineage: Eukaryota > Metazoa > Platyhelminthes > Monogenea > Mazocraeidea > Diplozoidae > Eudiplozoon > Eudiplozoon nipponicum. The sequence continues at coordinate 83,817 of JAQBSW010000771.1, read as the reverse complement.
TATGGGTAGAACGTGTTCGCAATGAAGTATGAGAGTGCAGGCCGCAAATGGATTAATACTTCTTGTGCAAGTGGCTTGTATATCATTTCCATAAGAATAGAAGTTAAATAGACGTTGTGGTAACTATTTTCTCAAAACGTCAAAATGTCAATTAATTGCGGATGATATATTGCTTTCGTAAAAAAATCTTTAAGACTAAAACGTATGTATTTTAGCCGCGCTATTTTCCAACTCACATCACTAGTAAGAGAGTGGAATTTAACCACCTAATGGAAAACAAACGTAAAAATTGTTTAAACAATCGCCCAATCTGACTTGCAATATTTTAAAGACGGATATTATTTATTCTATATTGTTTCAATTACTTTATTGGTTTTCAAATCTTCCGTGATACCCGTATCTATTTGTCACGTTCTCAGAAAAGAAACAAAGACGAAGGCCAAAACATCCGTAGTGTTTTTGCCATTATGCTAATAGTTGCAAGGTTATCTTGTTTTTCACTGTTCTATATATTTATATTATCTAAATGTTACCGATCTTGTCTTTTGATAAAATATGTTGATGTAAGATGTGTCATGCGAGAAATAGAAATAACTATAATTTTTTTCATCTCTAAATAGTCTTGTGTCAAAAGAATACAAAACAATACAAATAGCTTCAGTACGGCTTTTTTATGTCACTCATTTTTGTTAAGGTCTTCCTTTTAGAGAATACTTATAAAGCATTTAAACCTGGGATTCCAATCTGTGTTCATACTGACTTTGGCATATCATCAAGGTTCGTTACAAATAAAATTATTTCAAGGAAGTCACACCTAGTTTATAACTACATATAGTTTAGCTATTAGCAAATACGTATATTGCATGTTGAATTTAATGATCATACCATTGTCACTAAAATGTGGTAAAGACTTTTAATGTAGTTAAGAGCAGAAAGCTTTTCAAGTGTAACTGGTATTCGGTAACAGACGTTTTCCTCCATATCGGCGTAATTTGGCCAACTTCCAAAATCACTTTCTGGCATCCTATACAGCGTTAGTCCACGGAATAAGTATTGTGTGAATTCTTACTGTGGATAACTTTATTTTAAATAAACTGCATAATTTTTTGTACTTGATTTCAATTTTCTCATTCTATTTTACTTGTAGATTAGTTAAATGCGCAGTTCACACAAAACACTAAATTCACCTTAATGAAATAACTGGGTGCCTGTAAATTAGTATGCTAAAATTTAGCGCTTCTCTTACTTTATGAACCCTTATGTCAGCGATATTATTATCATTGAAAACAACACATTGATATATCAAAGCTGATGCTCCACATCCGCTTATCTATGAAAAATCGCGAGGTAACTCATTCTCAGAAGAGATGGATAATATAAAATTTTGATTTGGACGCCCGTGATTCATGTTTCACAAAATTTTATTTACGATTTATTTGAATGATTAAAAAATTTTTTTTGATATATAAACTGATTGAAATAGTTAGCATAATTAAGTTATTTATTTTGAAGTTGCGTGGTCGCAGCGAAACAACTTCGCAAATGCTTGTCTCAGTTGCTTGGCTAATACGTTTTCCTCATTAGTCAGTGGAGAGATTCTGATTCTAGTCTCCCACAAATAAATATGCTCGTGAACAGTTGACTACTATCTGAGTGGAGCTTATCTATCTCTTCTCTCGATAATGTCAACTTTGTCAGAGCTCCTTTTTGGCGTTCACTTTGCCCTTCATGTTTGTACCGCTGTTGACGGCTGGCAATAGCGTTAACTCGAATTTAAGTACCGCAGTTGAATACAGATATGACGTTTACGATAAGCTTGTCGCTGGCATTACATAATTAATTATAAATTTGTGTTCCATTCACATAAATACACCAACGCCGTGCCAGAATCCTGATACAACTTTGGTTATTTTAATCAAATTTTATAAACGGCCACGATATTGGCAATTCTGAGACATTCGTGCCATTGACCATAGCCATATTCACAGGTTTGCCGTTCAAGTTTTCCAAATATTGAACTTTAATAGAAATTCTTTCATGTGGCTAAGCTTCCAAAACTTCTTTGCCCTCATAGGCCTGATGATTGCGGGAAATCTCTAGGCTACTATTTATTTAAATCAAGATTGTGAGCTTCATATAAGCACCAATCTGAAGGTATTTAACCAATCGCAAATCATAGCACAACTACCATCAATCAAACTTGATTTATATTATTATTATCATCATCGGTGTAATCAATGTTTGCTTAATTGTTGGGTGCTATGCTAATCCTTATCTACAGACCATTAATTCTTAGCACCGTGAAGTCGTAGATTCTGGACAACACCTCGATTCTACATGTTAACGAGATAGTAAATCTTGTTTCCACCTCTAAATAGTCATTCTCTCGAAGAACTTTGCTGACGTTGTTTTTCAATAAGCCATGATTTAATCATGCCTACTGGTGTCTACAAATTCTGAGAATATTTCCAAACCACTGGCTACTGCTGCCCCATGAATTAACAAAATAAATGTCGTATCTGCAAGATGGTAGCATACGACTCATTTATTATATAGTTGACTTCGGTGTGAGGCAAAAATGGCTGAATTTCATATAACTTGGACTTTTCTTCCCTGCTCTCATGCGTTCCGAACAAAGCGCTATCTCTGGTAGATTCCAGCAACATAAACGTGATAGCCGCATGCGATAATAAACTCAACCAAAAACCTGTTGGCTTAAACAACATGCGCTTAATGCTTGCATGATATCCAGGAGAAACTCATCCGATAGTGATTAAAGTGTGTATAATTCCTCCTGTTACCTGGCTCCAAATTTGTGGTTCGAGCAACCGAATCTCAATCATTTGCTGTGTGGCTGAAGTGGCAGCCTGCAGCTTTTCTGTGGGCATCTATACAGTCACGGTGTCTGCTATTCAGTTACAGCCATAACGAAAATCTTGATACAATCTTGACCCGTTATTTTCATATAGCTGTTAGTTTAATGCCGAAGATGACTTTAAAATGACCTTGTGCTCTTGATTGCTCTACAAAGCACTACGCCTAGTCTGTTGACACTGCATCGGCAATCGTTAAAGAAGAGGAACGCTACGTGTATGGCAGTCAGCTTCGCTAGTCTAAACTTATATGAAGTCAAAACCTAGAAGTCAGTCTGTCAGATTAGCTATCAATAATTGCCACGGATATTCATTTACAGTTAGCTACGCTACTGCGGAATTATCTCAGATTTACAATTGATTATCTTGTTTGCGTTGAGACATCATAATTATTAATTGTGTAGTTCAATTCATAATTTAACCTCAACGTGCTCATATTTATGCATTGTTTCAAGTTTGAGAGGTTGGCAATCCAGCTAGCAAGTTTACATTTATTGATAGATAATAAGTAGAATATTATTATTCTTTTGAAATGCGAGCTTTAATAAAATTCATTGTACCCTTCTTATGTGCAAAAACAAAAAGAAATTTTATCAGATATAAGAAAATTTTCTTTCTCATGGTCTTCTCAAATATCTACTCATGAACATATCTTTATATATAAATTGGAAAGCAAAACAAGATAGAAATATGTGAACAAAGCGAGTGTGAAAAATAGAAACCAATCAAATTGCGTGCGTCACATCCAGTTCAAGCTCAATGCTTGTACGTGCTTCTTCTGCTTACATAAATCCGGCTGCAATTTGTTTATCCATAAGGCTTCGTATGTGGCTAGCTCCCTTTTGTTTTTGCATTTAGTAATTACTTTGAATGCTACGTCTGGAGAACATACGTGCGTTGTTTCGATGATGTGTTGCGCAATAGCAGACGTGTATTCACCATTTGATTTAAAACAGGCGTTCAAGTTGCAATGTTCTCTCATTCGAGTAATTAACCGTCTGGTCGATCGGCCTACGTAAGTTGATCGACAACTTGCGCATGGTTATTGGTAAATAATATTAGATATCGACATTAACGGCTGTTTCTCTTTAATTGCTGGTAAAGGCAAGTGTGTTACCCTAAATAACACTCGTAGTTTGGCTGCATTAAATGTGCGTGTCAATGCTGCTTCAACTTTCTTTTGTGCCATTCGGGAAACTGCATCCCCCTTAAATGGGATGTTTAGGTAGACGGTTTTCTTCTCTGGCCCATAGTACGTCTGTTTCTGGTTAACTCCCCTTTTAATAATTGATTCAATTAATTGTCTGGGATAGCCATTAGACATTAAATCGTTAATTGCTTTATTATATTCATTTTCTTTAGAATCTTGACTAACCAACCTGTCAATTCTTGAAAAACAACCACGAACTGTTGATAATTTATATTGAAATGGCACAAAACTGCTGTAATGTAAATACTGTGCAGACCATGTTGGTTTATGGTAAATTGTTCTGTTTAATTTACCATTAGTTTCTTTCTTTAATAGTACATCTAGGAAAGGCAGACAGTCATCTTTCTCGTGCTCTGACGTGAAACCGATATTCTTATGTGCTTTGTTGAAACTTTGAAGCAATGTTCGTGATTGCGACCTGTTTTTAAGTACAAGAAATATATCATCCACGTACCGTATATATTGAGCACATTTACTTATGTCACTCTTTAATGATGTATTTTCTAGGTGCCCTAGAAAAATCTCAGCCAACACTGGAGATAAGGGGCTTCCCATTGCGACACCATCAGTCTGTTTGTAGATGTTTCCATTAAAACTAAATCGTACGTCTTTCGTGCATAATAAGATAAGCTTGCGTAGAGTTTGACCTGGCACCGGCGATGGTAATATATCGTGTTCTACCGCTTTGACTATAATGTCAATGTACCTGATTTTCGGATTGCGTACCGAAATATTTGAATCCACTGTCATCATGATTTTTGCAGATATTTCGGGTTCCAATTACGGAACCCTTTTTCAATGCCAAACACATCACACACTTAGTTGACAATCAATATGTCAAGTGGAAATATTAATTTAAACCGCCTCATTTATACTTGATTTTAGATCTCTTAAGCATAACGTTTTTTTATAAAAATGTTAGGAAAGTGTATGTTAAATTGGTTTGTGTATGTGTCTACATGTATACACTCTTCGCAATGAGATTACAGTGATATAATGACAATTAATGACAACTCACTAGATAAGCGTACGTCATGCTGTGTGTATGTGTTCTCGTTTGTTTTGAATTGAGGAGTAATCAGTTAATGCAAGTGTACACTCATCCCAGTGAAATTACAGCGATTTGGCAACATCTGACTATTCACTGGATAAGCGTGTTTGTGTGTATATGCGTGAGCGTTTACTTAAAACTAAGAGCTAATCTGTTACATGTAATTACAGGCACGTGTAACGGTCATACAAGTAAAACTAAAATGATAACTGTCATTTCCTAGCTGCACACGTCAGACCTATTTTACACTTACTTTTCTAAATGAAGTAATTACGAGTGGCATTTCAGTGAGGAGGGGGAATGACACTATTAATAGAGTAAATAATTAATAGGTAGTAAAATTAAATTAGAAACGGATAAAGTGTTTCAATAGGGTAGAAAGTTAAATTAAACGGTACGTAAAATAAATTAAAAATTGCCTGATAAAGAAGATACTAGTAATAGTGCAAAGAAAATAAAATAAAAATAAACCTTGTCATCATGTATAGATAAATGTATGTTAAAGGCGCTACACTAACAACAAGTAATCAAGGATGAAATAATCAAAATAAATTAGGCGATATTAAATTAATCAATCTCCACTTCTGTAAGTTAATATCAGTCCAGTGTTCTTATTCTTTTACTTGAGCGAGTTTCTGATTCTGATTCTGATTCTTGCAATCTTCGTTTTCTACCATTATTTAGTGCTGTATTCCATATAGGACCTAGTGATATTTCTACGGCTGTTTCATTCATTATGTCATTTCTCGATTTAATTTCGATGGATTCTCTAATCAGTCTAGTCGATCTGCTACGGCTACAAATTGATATGCGTCTGCACCCATCCCAATTAATTGTGTGTCCTGTCTCTACTGTATGGCGTGCAAGATCTGATCTATTAACATGGGCATACTTGCATGCGGTTTTATGTTCCTCTCTTCTAACCTTAATTGGGATGTTTAGGTAGACGGTTTTCTTCTCTGGCCCATAGTACGTCTGTTTCTGGTTAACTCCCCTTTTAATAATTGATTCAATTAATTGTCTGGGATAGCCATTAGACATTAAATCGTTAATTGCTTTATTATATTCATTTTCTTTAGAATCTTGACTAACCAACCTGTCAATTCTTGAAAAACAACCACGAACTGTTGATAATTTATATTGAAATGGCACAAAACTGCTGTAATGCAAATACTGTGCAGACCATGTTGGTTTATGGTAAATTGTTCTGTTTAATTTACCATTAGTTTCTTTCTTTAATAGTACATCTAGGAAAGGCAGACAGTCATCTTTCTCGTGCTCTGACGTGAAACCGATATTCTTATGTGCTTTGTTGAAACTTTGAAGCAATGTTCGTGATTGCGACCTGTTTTTAAGTACAAGAAATATATCATCCACGTACCGTATATATTGAGCACATTTACTTATGTCACTCTTTAATGATGTATTTTCTAGGTGCCCTAGAAAAATCTCAGCCAACACTGGAGATAAGGGGCTTCCCATTGCGACACCATCAGTCTGTTTGTAGATGTTTCCATTAAAACGAAATCGTACGTCTTTCGTGCATAATAAGATAAGCTTGCGTAGAGTTTGACCTGGCACCGGCGATGGTAATATATCGTGTTCTACCGCTTTGACTATAATGTCAATGGTTTCATCAATTGGAACATTTGTAAACAAAGACGTAACATCAAAAGATACCATAATCTTGTTTTTAACATTTATATCTTGAATTTTGTTTACAAACTCAAACGAATCGGCAACCGAATGATTACCTAGTAGTTTACGTAATGGTTCAAGTAAACGAACTAGCCATTTAGCTAGTGCATGAAACGGAGAATTTACCATTGATAAAATTGGCCTCATAGGACAACCTCTTTTGTGTGTTTTTGGTAATCCGTACATTATTGGTGTAGATGATCCAACTGGCTTGAGCTTCTGTGCAGTGGCCTCATCAATAAAACCGGCATCTGTCAAAATCTTAATTTCATTAATTACTTTGCGCTCCACCTTGTCTATTTCATCTGATTTATCGTCTAGACGTGTGAATTTTGTATTGTCATTTAACACGTTTTCCATCTTTTGTACGTATTCAGATTTGTCCATTATAACTGCGCTCTTTCCTTTATCAGCGCGTAGTATTTTGATGTCTGCGTTTCTGCTGATATTTCTAAGTGCATTTAGATGCTGCTTTGTCAACGCATGCTGCTCTGCACATTTAGACGATTTCAAGTGTGAAGCCTGATCAACTAGTGTAGCCTTGAACCAATTTTTATAATCAATACTGGTAGGCTCCAAGTCAGCTGTTTGTTCAAATAACAATTCAAATGCTGCCTCAAAATTAACATCGCATTTATTAGAAGGATGTTTTCATAATTTAGATCAATGATAGTGCTTTCCATTGTTAGCTTTATTATTGTATCTTTTTATAATTTAAGCAACCTTATCCACATACGAAGCCTTATGGATAAACAAATTGCAGCCGGATTTATGTAAGCAGAAGAAGCACGTACAAGCATTGAGCTTGAACTGGATGTGACGCACGCAATTTGATTGGTTTCTATTTTTCACACTCGCTTTGTTCACATATTTCTATCTTGTTTTGCTTTCCAATTTATATATAAAGATATGTTCATGAGTAGATATTTGAGAAGACCATGAGAAAGAAAATTTTCTTATATCTGATAAAATTTCTTTTTGTTTTTGCACATAAGAAGGGTACAATGAGTATTATTATTCTATTAACAAAGAATAACTGGCGAATATGCATATTAAAATAAGGCGTTGCGTGACAGGTAAAGAATTATTCGAACAATATTGTTACAAGATATGCAATATCTATTAAATGACTGCATATATATTAGTTCTTCGCAACAAACAATATACAACTGCAATGTATTTAATTGAATGATGCCATCATTACTGCTAAAAGTGATATCTGATATTGACCAAAGCCAGTTTGAATAGATTTACAGGAGTAACATGTATTTTGAGATAATTTAGATTTTCACTTTTGGTGTAATTTAGCGTATCTTGAAATCCATTATTTTGATAACCTATACCGACTCGACAAGCGTAGTGTTAATACCACGTAGATATTCGCTAACCATAGTGTTTTTATTAGTTACCGACTCAACAACAATAATGTTGGTACCCTTTTCAGGCTTGGTTTACTTTACATAAAATGAGCTGGCTTTGAAGTCACCTTGTGGAAACATTTTAAATGTAACTGGCCCCACCTCTGCTGGTATACACATTTGTGTAGGTGATTGTACCGTCCAATTGTCCCAGATTTCTCATCCAGATCTATAATGGGTATAAGGCGAAATACCGGCTCCTACTGATTAGTGGCCAGGTAGCACGAAACGAATGTGCGCATGAAATTATAACTTTCGTTCATGCTGACTTTAGTGTGTCCTTATGGTCCTCTTGGAATTATATTTTCTTGTGCGCAGCACAATACACAAATGCATATATTTAATTAAATGATGTCATGATTACCGCGAACACGGAATTGAAATCGATCATAGCCAGAATGTGTAGATTTGCTGGTGTAGAAGTTGGTCAGAAGTAGTTGTAATTCTCAATATTGATGAAATTTAGCATATCTTTAAATCCATTGTTCTTGTACCACATTCCGACTCGGCAGCCATTATGATATTACCATATACCGACTTGGTCACCATAATTTTGGTACAGTTTACAGGATCGATATATATTATATATAGTTAGTTGGTTTTGAAATCGCATTGTCAAAGACTTTATATGAAGTTAACTTCATAACTGCTTGATAAACTTTCGTAGAGAATATTGTACCGTCCAGCGGTTCCACATTCCGCACCATGATATAGTGGGTAAAGGGCGTAATACCAGCTCCTACTGATGAGTCGCCAGTAAACATGACCCGCGTGTGTACATGAGATTCTACTTTTCATTCATTCTGATTTTGGTTTAACCTACGAGTCTATTTGAACAAATTTGTTACTGCTTGCGATACCTAACAATTAACTGCAGGTACTTTAGTTCTCCGGAACAAACAATATGAAGTAGTAAATTTTCAGATCATCAAGACCAAGAAAGACACGCCAAAGCCAGCGTGACTAAAAACGTGAAATTCACATTACCCACAGCTTTGCTTTCTTTTCGGATTGTGCGTGTGCTATTCAGACGTCGTCATTGTTCAGAACGCCGTGTTTGATTTTCTTAAACTGTGTTTATATAATTAAACGAATAGTGCTTGTGCAGGCGATGATAACAATTATTTAAACGAAAGTTGCATTCTTGATGTAATCACTAGTCCCATTATATACACACATTTGTCAGTATAAACTAAGGTTTGTGCAATGTGGAAAAGGAAATTCCTCCAGTAGACCGATTTCGTAATTATTGGGAACTCTTCATGCGGACAAAGCTCGAACCTGTACAGATGTGCTTCGGAATCCGTTGCTCTAACCACTAAGCCATTCTAATGCACACTACACACAATTTTCTGTTATGTACTAATTATTTAATGTTTGATAGCCTTTTGTTATGGCGAAGCATCCGTTTAGCGAACTTTAGGTCTAAAGAGCTATCATATGGGCTCCATCTAATGGAAAAACTAACCAAGCAACATTACTTAGTTTGTTGGCAGGGTGGCATAGTGGTAAGAGCAACATATTCAGAATCAGACGTGCCTAGGTTCGAGCTCTGTCCACGACAAATTCTTGACAGTACCTGGTGAGTTCCCAATAAGGACGAAATCGGTCTACTGGATGAATTGCCATTTTATTATACCAGTCTTAGAGTATACTGAAAAATTTGTGTATATAATGGGAATGGTGTATTTTTCAAGATTTCAAGTTTGATTTAAATAAATATGATATCCTTTTCGGTTTCAAAGTGATCATGTAAATAACATTGCGAAGTCTGTTAGCCTCACGTTTTGTCTTGGTATTCTAGTAGGAGAATTGCGGAAGATTGTCGTATGAAGATAAGGAATAACATTTTTTGGGCTGATAGTGAGAATATTAATATAAAGCGTGTGCTTATTTTCTTGTTTTGAAAATTTGAAGAAATATTGATTGGGAAGTTCACAAGCACGACCTAAGAATCTAAATTTAAGAATTTTGACAGGGTTTGGCTAAAAATAGGTTTGTTTTGACTTATCAACCCTCAATAATGAAAAAGTAAGACAAGAGAAATTTCGAAATGAGTAGCAAACGTATCATTGTTTATACTTTTTAAAAACAAACATAATATGTCAAATAGCATAACGGACATAAAGGAATGTAGAAAAATTGGGCTCCTTCTTTATTGAAACTGGAGTTTGATTTTAAAAAAGTCCATATGTTTCTGTTATAAGGTAGGTTAGATTATAGATTTTAGAGTTATTTTGATTTAATAGGAATAATAATTTTATCTTAAAAGCAGATAGAACAGAATATTAATTATTATTAATACACTATTTTCGTTAATAACTATGTGCCATCTTCACATATACAGAAGAACTTAAGAAAAAGTGAAAGAAAACTGGCAAACTGCAGATGAAATAAAAAACATGAGTCACATTTTGATTAAGATATTTACTGAAATTTATGTTTTTTAGCTTAGATATCTAGCCAAGAAGATCCGTTAATTTGAAAAATTCTTCGTGTTGAAATCATTTGAACAAATTTATAACACAGCTTCGAAAATGAATGCGATATTTCTTTTTAAAAATTAGTATAAAATCGCTCACTCAAACAACCCGATAGGTTTATGAATGAGATTATAATAGTTAGTAATTTTAGCTTAAAAATCTTTTGGTGAAATCTAAGCCATGTACGGAAGAGGAATGGTGTGTATTAATCGAATGTGTTCAGAAGGTACTGGACAATTGCGAAGTTGGATTAATTGAAATTACCTGAACCGAGCTTTAACTAGCGCATTTTTGATTCGAGTTGTTGTATTTCTTCAATATATTTGGCAATTTTTTGGCGGATGTCTTCTTCAGTTCACCCATCATCGTAAGTTTCAAAAACAAACTAATGTTCAGAAAGATTTTTCTCTTTTTTGTCAGTCATATATTGTAAATTTAGAAAAGAATGTTATAAGTCAAATAAAGGTGTACTATTGGCTATTGCCATATTTCGCTTTGTATGAGGTTGCCCTAACCTAATTATATATGACAACTTTTTAAGTTGACCTTATTCTTTGGATCCATGTGCGATATTTTAGTCTTAATGAGACTTTAAGATGCGAAAATTGTTAATCTAGTATTTTATAAAATAAAATAACGAAAAAGATACAATTTGGAAAAAAGCTTATATATAGTAGCACCAAAATACATATTCGTTGATTTGTAATTTTTCACTCCATTAACCATCGCCAACCACAGATTATTATTTTCGAAGAATTGATATAAATAAATTTGTCCACATAATTTACATTTTTGAACGAAAACTGATTTCTTTTTGGTAAAAAGTTTTAAAATTTTAATTTATTCTATGACACTAACTTAATTTTCTTGATTTATTCAATGGACAATTGTTAACCAATTGTTCGTTTCCAATGTGTTGTAACCAATATATGTAACCACTATGTTGTTTTTGGTGTTTCCCATCTAATGTGAGGTAAATGTAGATGCGTAAGAAAAAATTTAAAAGTATGAAGTATGAGTCCATGTGAAACGTCGAAGAGTACGAGCGGATGCTTCTTGATGAATAATGTTGTTTATGTGTATGTGTGTATGTATTTGCGTGTGCAAGCATTAATTGGTCCAGTAAATTTTGGGTGATATTAGTGAAGTGTTCTACCCTTTATCCATCGCAAACGATTGCATTGCTTTCCTGACTGTTTGCAGTTACATGCAGATTTGGCTCTCCGCCTGTTGATTGGAACTCTTGCATAATTGTCTGCCTGTATTTTATGTGCCTATATATTTACTCATTTGGTCGAGACTTCCTACATTTATGTAGAAGACACGGAGCACCTTATAGCAAATTAGCTCTCGCCCAGCCAGTAGAATACAAAAAAATCATTATGCACAAATAAAGTAATCCTATATGAGCGTACCAGTCTAGCCTACTATATACTTATCAGTAGATGCTGGGACAACTCATACAACTGTATTTTTGCTCTTCAAATAATATGGAGAATTATGGATGGTTCAATCTCCTAAAAGCTACTCAATCAAATATATACATGGGCTTTAAATTTTGCTGATGACAATACTATTGAAACAGACCGCATATTCCAATGAGAGTACAACTTTTGTTCATGTTGCCTTGGGACTAAACTCTGGGTAGTTGATTAACAAAATTGTGAAATATTACGGAATTAAATGCGCTTCGCACGACAAGACAGGCGAAATAAAAATAGTTATTTGCACTTCGAACACCAGCTGTTGCTTTTTATATAATTGGGTAACGTTGTATTCCAATTCTTTCGATTATTCTGGTATGCATTGATTTACTTCACTACTTTTTACGAAACTGAGAGTATAAAATAAGTGAATGAAGGAGTTGCTTAATTGCGCTACAAATATATTATCTATTCTATTCCCTAGCCATTTGTATTAGCAATTTACTTTTCGGCACTGACGCTTGGCATGTCTATTGCAGATATATTTCCTACGCTTCGTGCGTTTCTTAAGTAGAACGCCCTTATTTTGTTTCATCTCTTTCTCTCTCACTCCTTCTCGCTTCATTGCTTAATTATTTTAATATGGCTTTAAAGTTTTTCAAGAAATTAGAATTTTTTTCATTTCTACGTACTATTCCAATATGCAAATATAAAAAGATTTTTTATCAAATACACGAACGGATTATTATTCATTTTCGTCTCAAGTACCTAAAAATGACAAATAATGTATTCAGAAAGCCAAAATAAAAGAGGTAATGAGTGCAAATTGGGTTGCGAACTATGTTTTGAGTCTGTCCCACCCATTTCAGCCTCAGTATACGAACATGTTTCTTCTGCATTTAAAAAACGGGATTCTGTTTGGATATCCATAGCTCATTATTTAGTGCTAACGTATATATGTTATTGCATTTGGTGAAATCTTATAGGACACATATGGCGAACATACGTGTGAGATTTTTATGATGTTTTGCGAAAATGCAGACGCTTTTTTCACAATTTGATTTAACAAAGGCGTTTAAATTGCAGTGTTGTTTTCCACTGTTTACTTACCGTACGTTAATCGAAAACTTACCCATGTTTATTGATAATTACCTTTTGTCGAGATTGGCGGCATTTACTCATTAACTGCTTGTCAAATACCGTTTTTATATTAATTAACACTAATGATTTAGTTGTTACGATTCTGTGTGTGTGCTTGTATTAAACACACTCCACAATCCTTCCGCATTGTGCATGAAATAGCATCTCTCTGAAATGACATGTTAGGCACTTTGTTTCTTGTTCTTGCCCTGTGTATGTCTGTTTGTTTTGATTTCCCATGTTACTAATTGACGCAACAAATTATCTAAGGTATTATGTATTAAATGTTGCGAACATAGTAACAAATTAATTCAATTATGACCAGAAGGATAAACCAAAGACAGCATTAACGGAAATTATGATCTCATACACATTCGTTTCATGCTTACTGGCGACACATCAGTAGAAGTCGGTATTTTGCCCATTACCCACTATATATTTTGGTGAAGCACGTACAAAATCTCCTATACGAATGTGTAAACTTGCAGTAGTGAAGCTAAAATTATATAAAGTCTCGACAATGCGACTTCAACGCTAACTCACTCTTATATATATATATATATATATATATATATATATATATATATATATATATATATATATATATATACCGAGTACCCAATACCAATATTATAGTACCGAACATGTGCATGGTACTAACACTATGGTCGCCAAGTCGGTACATGGTACCAACACCATGTACTTCATTGTATGCTATAGTTCACCAAAATTGAGAATTATAACTATTTTTGAACATATGTTGTTCCAGTAAATTCATACACACTGGCCTTGATTGATATCAGTTATTACAATTCGCGGTAATCATCAAATCATACAATTAAATATATAACTGTTAGATACTGCCTGTAGTAGAGAACTAATATATATGCAATTATGTATTAGGTGTTGCGCACCTAGTCACAAATTAGTTCAACTATGACCAAAAGGATAAACCAAACACAGCATAGACGGAAAGTATAATCTCGTGCACATTCGTTATGTGCTTACCTCCGACTCATTGATAACCGTGAAATGTGCCAGAGTGTATTGATTTACTGGAGCAACAGGTGTTCCGAAATAGTTGTAATTCTCAATTTTGTTAAACTATAGCATACATTGAAATCCATAGTGTTGATACCATGTACCGACTCAGCAACCATAGTGTTAGTGCCATGTACCTTTTCGGTACTATTATATTGGTATCGGGTGCAGACACCAAAGCTATAGTGCTGATATCCTTTACGCACTCGGTATATATATTATAAAGAGTGAGCGTTGAAATTGCACTGTTGAGACTTTATGTGATGTTAGCGTCACTACTGCAAGTTTATACATTTATATAGGAGATCCTACCGTCCTATTTTCCTACATTTCTCACCCAAATATATGGTGGGTAAAGGGCGAAATACCATTTCCTAATGATGAGTCGCCGGTAAGCACGAAACGAATGTGCTCGAGATTATACTTTCCGTTCATGCTGTCTTTGGTTTATCCTTCTGGTCATAATTGAACTAATTTGCTATTAGGTGCGCAACACCTAATACATTATTGTATATACATTACTTCCCCGCCACAAACAGTATCTAACAATTATCTAATCAAGCCATAAGACATGAGGTCCCTATATAGGTTTAATGTATTCGTCCTTTTCTCAATCTAGATAAACCAGACCATCATTTTTTTAAAAATAGCCACGAACTGATTATTATTTATATTGAAAAGACAAGAATCTACTATAATGCAAATACTGTGTAGAAAAAGTTGGTATATGGAATTTTTTCTTTTAATTTATCACTTACATCTTTCTTTAGCAGAACATCAATAAAAGACATACAGTCATCTTTGTTATGCTCTGACTTGAAGCTGGTATCGCTGTGAGCATTATTGACATGTTAAAGCAGTATTCACGACTGCGACTTTTCATTAAGAACAAGGAAAATTTCGCCAACTTAATGTATATATTGTCAATATATTTTTATGTCTCTCTTTTGTGATGGGTTCTCAAGATTTTTTCGAATTATCTCCTCTAAAACTGGAGATAAGGGGGCTATAGATTGCCACACCATCAACATGTATATCAATGCTTCTACTAATACGAAACTAGTGGTCTATTTTGCATAGTGAAGTATGGTTGTGTAGAGTATGTCTTGGGACCGGAGATTATAATTTTTGTTTTACTACCTGAAATATAATGTCATTAGTTTCTTTAACCATAAAATATGTCAACATAATCGTCACAATAAAAGTCATCATAGCTTTATTTAAAAAATTTATATCTGTAATTCCGTTTACAATTTCAAATTAATCGGCAATCGAACAATTCACTTTTAATTTACACAACTGTTCAAGTTTGCCGGTTTAATGTTTAGTTTCTTGTATGGAACGAGGAATTAACCATTTTTCATATTGTTCCCATAGGACAAACTTTCTTTTGAAGAAATCGTACAAGGCTAGTGTATTTAAATAAATGCCGTTAATAGATGAAACTGTGTTATGGGACAAAATAGGGTGTATAACTAGTGTACTCGATGAGCCAAGTCTTTATTCATGGGTGTAATTTCTGAAGTTTCTGTCAGCTATTTTGCAGAAAGACATAATAAGAAAATTTAGGAATTTAAAAAATGATTTATTTCTTTAAGTTTTAGATGATTTAAAACAGTTTGATATTGATAAACCTGTAATTTATCTAACAAAAGTACACCTCCATCATCTAACAATGGATGCATTAAGGATGGGCCGAAAGTGTGGAATGCATCTTGAAGGTAAACACGATGTTGATTTGATACAACATTTGATTTTCCATTTTTATACACAGCGGACTTAGTCGCAACAAGCACGGAATTCATAAAGTGGTTTCAAGCTATTTTTTTCTGAGGTCGTTTAAATGCGTGGAACAGCATGCATTGACAAAGCATTATGCGAATGCACTTAACGGTATCAACAAAAATGTAGACATCAAAATATTTCACGTTGATAAAGGCCTGGGTGTTATTATGATAGAGAAATCTGACTATATACGAGATGGAGAGCATCTTGTGTGATGAAATAAAATCCTTGCATCTGCAGTGTACATTAGGAAACTTTAGATAATATTGATCGCAAGGTAAAAAATGGGCTTAAGATTTTCATTACTGTCTGTTTAATTGATAAAGACGTTGCACAGAAGCACAGGCCTTTTGCATCATCTACACCAACAAGGTACAAACTTCAAAAAACACGAAACGGTTGATCTATGAGGTAAATTTCATCTTTGATTATTTATCTCGTACGTGCTTTTAGTAAATGGCGATCCACATTCTTCAAATTTTGCATAAAATACTGTGGTATTATTTAGCTCTCGGTTAATTTGAGTTGAAGATGTTGAAAATGAGAGTGTAATGTCTTTTTCTGTGATATCCTTGTTTACAAGTGGTCAAATAGAAAAAAATTAACGTTATATAATTAAATGAACATTGGTTGCGCGAGCTGTGATAACAAAAACTATAACCAAAGTTGCGATCTTGATGTAAACACCTGACACGCTAAATACATAAATTTGTCAGTATACACTAAGAATTAAATAGTGTGGAATTTTGCAATTAATCCAATAGACCGGTATTGTCCTTATTGGGAACTCCCACGGACAGGCAAGAATTTTCCGCGCACAGGGCTCGAATCTGAGCACGTCTGCTTCGGATTCTGGTGCTGTAAACGCTGAGCCACCCTGCCGCACACTAAAAACAATATTCAGTTACATAAAGACTAATGTAACTCGGTGTGTTTTTTTCCTTTTTTGTTGAAGATCATATCGTATCCATTTAGACCCAATGTTCGAACCAACCATCCACAGTCTTTCATTATTATAATCCATGGTTCGAGACCATACTCTACAAAAACTTATTTTATTATGCACGAAAGACATATACTTTCGTTTTAATGAAAACGGTTGTGAGCAGTTTGTCCTTATGGCAATGGAAAACCTATTCCTTGCGTTTGCGAGGTTTTTAAAAAAACAAACTGAGAATACATCAATAAAGGCAGACATAAGTAAATGTTAACAATATATGTTCGTTTTTTGATTTAATTTTTCTTGTTCTTGAAAACATTTCATAGCCAAGAAAACTACTTTAAATTTTCATTATTGCTCACAGTAATATCAGTTTCACGTTTCTCTACCGTACTTGGATGTTCTTATAAATTTAAAAAAAACAATGTTGTATAAATCAATCTGATCTGAGCAGTATTTACATTAGAGAAGTTCCGTGCCATTTGAATATATATTATCACTAGTTCGTGGCTGCTTTAATTGTTGACAAATGTATTAAAGCGATGATATATCTGAAGTCCTTTGGCTTTCCTAGTTAATCTATTAAGTCATTTGTTAAAAGGGAGAATCAAAACAATACGACGTACGTAGTGCGAGACGCAATTTAATAAAACATCCCATTTCATGCGCAACAAAAGGGAAAGTTGAAGTGGCTTGACCGCACTTACACACACATGCACACACACACATACACACAGAGTTAAATTGCGTGTGTTTATTAACGTGAAAAACTTGGCTTTTCCTACAATTGAAGAGAAAAGGCCGTTATTGTCGTCATAAAACATTCATTATCAATAAACCAGCTTACGTTGGCCGATCAACTATACGGCTAATAACCAGCGTAAAATAACATCGCTATTTAAACACCTGTATTAAAAGAAATAGTGAATACACGTCTGCTAATGCACAGCAAATCATTTAAATATCGTCCGTATGTTTTATTAGTGTGGCCTTTAAATAATTACCTAATGCAAAAACAATTACAATTTAACAAATTATGACACGTCGTCGAAAAACAAGCCGCAGCGACAGTGTGGAGATTCATTACCTATCAGTTGCTTTTCAAAACGTGGTGTTTACATACACCTTCTTCTACTATGAATACTTCTGCCTTCTTTGTCGGAAACCCTTTTTAACAGTAAGCTCATCCTAGCAAGACATTGACAATTGTTATCTGAAGTGGAAAATTTGGTCTAAACTACTTCATTTATATTTACTGGTAAATCGCTTATAAATTACTTAGTTTCCACTATAATATTTTGTGTCATGTATGTGTGTGTGTGTGCGTGTATCTGCTCCTGTAAGCTCATGCTAGTGAAATCACGGTAAGTGTAAATGATGCAATTTGAACTAAACTTACTACTTGACTTAATAATTGCAAAAATTTTACTGAGATAAACTTACCTCTGAAACAAATTTCTGAAACTGATTGCCGAAATATGTGAAACAAAAAAGAAGACAATGGCGGTAAGCGCTTAGTTTCGTAGAAAATGGACAGGTAAGAAATTTATGAAGTTTGCCTACTACATGTTAATGCGAAGAATTGCCTATGTGCCACAAGACTGATAATTTAGTTCAATATCTATACTATAAGCGATACTACGGGGAACTGTTGTTTTAAGCTGAGAAGTGAGTCGAGGAACATTAAATATAGATACCCCCACAAAGGGAAACATTTGCATGCTTGATAATTAGTTGGATTATTTTTATTTTACAGTGGGTCGTCTGTGTGTATGAACTAATACCCATGTAAAATGTAATAGACTGGAGGTCGGATAATTTATTGTTTGCTGAATAGGTGAAATTTCTATTGCTCCCCTTGTCGTATACTTCCTTGCTGATAGGTCCTGTTTTGTGTGGTGCATTTTGTCATACAAAAGATAATAATATTCATATTTGAATATTTGCAGAAACATGGACTTGTTGCCTACAGAATTATTTTCACCATTATGGAAATATTTATTTTTGTCATTTAATTAAACTTAAAAACACCAGGGTGCGTTGTTTTTATGTTTAAAATTTGTTTTGAATACTTCTTATTGGATATACAAGTTCGCTTTAGGTCCTTTTGAAAGAGATTCACGTTAATATTTTCGTATTGGTTTTGTTATTTAAAATAAGCGTGCATATTGGATTTTAGTTTAGAGCTGGCAATTCTAGCAATCTGCTGTAGCCGTTTAATCTATTTCAATATCGTAAGAAAAAAGTTTATTAAATTATAAAACTAGTAAAATAAAAACAATCTTTCTGAGGTTGCTGTGTCTGTTTTTTTAATTCAGCTGTTTACAATTTAAAGAAAATGAAGATCTTCGCTTAACGAAATACGTGAGAATTCAAGCTTAAAATAGATAATCCTAGGTTCAGTCGTTTTTTAATGAATAATGCAAATCGAGAACAGCTTAGTATTTCATTAAATGATTTTATTAGGAAAGCCTGACTTTATCGCGCATTTAAGTGAAGCTCAATTGATTTCAACTGATCTCATCTTGCTTCATATTTATAATTAATCATACTGTGATTTTAGAACAGTAATACAGAATTTGAATTATATTTCTTGTTTTTTTGCTGAATCACAAAGTTTGTCTTTTAACTACTCCCCATGCAGCACAATAAAAATATTATGAGTATATTCATGCATGCATTCACGCGCACACAAATACAAACGAAAAACATGCAAAGTTCAGAAATTTAGTTTACATTCATCAACAAAATAAATTACCTGTCTGGATGATATTTCATCTTGTAGCGATGAGGAGATTAAACTCGTAAATCAGTCTAGTTTTGCATTATGGTGACATGATTAATAAAAAAATTAAAAACAGTACTTATAACTGATAAATTGTTGTGTTAAAATAAAATATTTGTTCTGCAAAATCTTTTTGTTATGACAGTTATTTTTAATGCTTCCTTTGTAGACGCAGTGTAAGCCACACATGTTAGTGTGATTTAAATACCATTAATTGATTTTCTCCAATTGTAAGATAAGGCTTATATTCCTGTTCGATGTTTTTCTCTGAAAATGTCTTTAAGAAGTATTTATGTTTTATTTCTTTATCTTACGCAATTGTGGTTTTCTTTTACGCACAGTTTAAAGAAGCATTTTAATTTGATATTAGATTTTTAAATTCAAGCGTAATGTAACAACAACTATATTCTGTCATTATTTGCTATTTTCTTACTGTAACAGAGCCTTATGATAGTTTCATTTCCCATCAGACAGTAGAGTATTCAAGCGTGCAAAATACAGAGTAAATCTATTTATCATTTCGGTAGATAATGTGGTAATTATTATGGATTTTAAATTAATTACAGTTTATTCATTCAATGTGATTAAAATAAAGATGTCACCAATTTGACAGCTTGTCAGCGAAACGAGAACAATTGCTAATTCAACCTGTTATCGATGGACTAATACACCATCTTCACTTGATTTGTAACGCTGAAGTTAAGTAAATATTTTAAAAAAATCTTTATTTTAATAAGACTTAATGTGAAATTCTTTGGTGTTCATAACAGAAAGTGACATTTAACTAATATAATTTGTATCTATATGTTATCGACTTTGATTCTGTAATCGGACCAATTATTCACTCAATGAGCCAAAGTGCTTTTATTATTTTACTTTAAAAAGAAAGTTCTCCCTTGCGTAATGTTATTTCTAATTTATTTTAACCTTATTATACACTTCTTATCTAGAACTTAAATAATTATATTTTTAAGAGAACAACAACTGTTTAATTTTCATTTACGCAAGGACAACTTTAAAAGCTTATTGATCCATCAATACACACATGTTCACTTAGAAATAAAGACATGCACACTTACTGTCGCCGTAACTATATACGTTCATTTTGTTTCAACGTCATTTTCGTCTTTAAACAGAGAATTTAGTAATTATGTTTCAAAATTACCGAGACAGATATTCATTTTCTTTAATAAGCGTCAATATCAAAGTCGTTCATGAATTAGCCGTGCTGCAAGATATAAATTGTTAATTAAATGTGTCATTATGCAATGAAATTCACCTTTTTTTCTTACTTTAACGGAGTTGATATGATTATTTGTATAAAATTATCGATGGATATATATTTAGATTAATTTTCCAGCAAATCGTCGAAATTTGTCGTTAACGGCTAACTACTGTACAAGATAGCAAATGTGGATCATCTGCTAGACCGATTTCATCCGTATATGGGTCTTATCGGTAGTAGTGAAATAAAGTGGCTGGGAATCGAATCAACCTTTATTTGGATCAGGCATGCAATTTATTCTCAATGCCACAAAAATCGCGCATTGCATGAAAACTTTGGCTTTAAATAAAAGTTTCCTTGTAACCCGTCTTACCCTCGGGTGATTCTTTGCGTTATCGCTTTTTATCTAAATTGCTAACATGCCAGTTCTGAACTTTCATTTTCAGACAGACAGCGTGCCATCAGGGAAAGTGATATTAAATTATGAATATTACGATTTGTTTAATTAAATTTATTTTCAGTTTGGACTAAGCATTGTAAAAGCTAGAGATGCCATCTTTCTACTAGTTGTGATTTCTTCTTATTTACAAATTATTATTGCTGGTCGAATTTCTGCGGCCGTTTTCGAACCCGGGAACTTTTAAATAAATTTATTTCATTCTTCAAACTCCAAATGTTGTTCAACTTCCAGTTTTATATCAAAGTTTGCTTTTCTATTGGTTTTCTATTTCTATTTGTAGTCCTAAGAGCTAACCCTGATTTATCATTATAACAGAGACACCAGACTACCTTGGGAAGTTATTTTAAATAAAATAATATTGGCAGGATGTGACTGTATATCTTGATTACTGATTCTATTTTTTTCTCCGTTTGGGTAAACCAAATATTATCTTTATGACGAAGTGCCGTTAAATTTTTACCCAATTTTTTCTCTGTTTCTCGCTTGAATTCGAAAAGTAAGTTATATTTAATTCATTTCGAAATATTATTTAAGAAAATACTTTACAGTGATATATAGTTATGCTTTATCTGTAAGTCACGTTTAATTTACAACAAAAGAATTCTTTCAGTTAATTTTAATTTAATTAAATGCTGTGGTACTTTATGTTATATGTTCTACACAGCTTCACTTTAAAACAAATAGAGAGAGAGAGAGAGTCATTCAACTATAATTATTTAGAACGTCAACTGACTATTCTTTAAATTTATCATTTAATAAGTATCTTTATGGAAAAGTAGTTCTTATAAAAAATTTGTTCTAAACAAATAAACGCAATAAATGATTAAATGCGTAGGTGCAATGATATATGCACTTCTATTTGCATTGAGTAAAGTAATATTTGAAATTACATATAAATATATTTAATTTTAAAGATTATTTAATGAGAAAATATCGCCCGCGGGGAAATGATAATTAATTAATCAAACTCATCCGTGAATAAATATGTTTGATAAAAATATGAGCGAAAAATAGGTTTTAAAACAAGAGGTAAACAAAAATAAACTGCCTAAAAGAGATGTAATTGTTAAGATAGATTTTTTACATTTTACTTTATAAATTAACATTCCACGAATGTTATTTTTGTACTTTTACGATTAACCATCATGAATCATCATGAATAGCAATACAAAATCCATTAGTAGCTAATGATTCTCTTCAATATAGTCATAAGAAAATTAACAAAATAAACAAGAAAAAATGTCAAAAAGTGATAAAGATAATAACTTAAACACACATTAACAAAAAAAAGAGATTTTTGAAGTGAGGCTCTAGTTACTATGAGTTTTTTACCTAGATAAAACACGGAAGTGAGGCAAACTATATTTCTATACAGCATCATTTTAACCAAGGCAACGATTAATAATGTGTATTGCACCTACTGATCTTGTATTTTTAGAGCTATTCTGAGGTTATGAACTCGGATTTTCTAGCAAATTTTCAGAGGCGTCTTCATATTAAGTCCAGGCATCACAGAACACAATGAAATAATACAAGAAGCACTCTTTTTTGCGACATCTTTTTTACAACCAATATTATTAGCATTAATAATATTGATTATCAACATTAAACCAATTATAGTATTCATATGATGCTATACGAAGGCGTATACGTATAAATAAACATATTCAGATATGTTATCCTATACATATCTATGGCCAAACACATTCGGATTTTAGTCGCATTAGTTTTCCATGTATAATGGATAACATTGCTATAAACTTATTTATCCAATCCTGTTTAAACGAGTCATTTGGTAAATTACATTTTATCAAGGTTGCGATCTTTATATAAACACCTGATCCATTACGCACATAAATTTGTCTGTATAAACTAAGTTTTGTATAGAGAAGAAAGGACAATTCATCCAGTAGACCGGTTTTGTCCTTATTGGGATCTCATCACGTACTGCCTAGAATTTGCCGCGGACAGGGTTTAAACCTAGGTACGTCTGCTTTGGACTCCGTTTCTCTAACCATATAGCTACCCTGCTGCACACAACTCAAAAAGATCCGTTATATTCTAACTAATGATTATCAGTTTGCCTTTACTCTAGGTGAGGTCTGTATGCATCCATTTATACATACAGTTCCAACTATTCATCCCCAATATTTCTTTCTAGAACAGGCACCACACTACATGGCAAATTAGTTTTGAAATGAACATATGTATAAATAAACGAACATTGGTTGCGCGGGCGGTGATAAAAATTGCTTTATTCAAGGTTGCGATCTAGATATATAAACCTGACCCAATATGTACATAAATTTGTCTGTACAAAATTAAGTATTGTACAGTGGAGAAAAGGCAATTCATCCAGTAGATTTGTCACGTACTGTCCAAAATTTTCCGTGGACAGGACTTGAAACTGAGCACGTCCGTTTCGTAATCTGGTGCCCCAACCACTGAGCTACCTTGCCATTTACAACACACAATTTTCTGTTATATACTAAATAGTGTTTCTTGGCAAGCCTTTACTTTAGGTGAAGCGCATATGGCATGCCTTTAGATCTGACGTTTCAATAAGGACACATTCGGTCTCCTGGCTGAATTTCCTTTTCTACACTTTTCAATACTTAGTTTCCACTGACAAATGTTATATATATCAAAGTTGCAACGTTGAATATAATTAATTGTTCTCAGCGCCGGCGCAACCAATGTTCGGTGAATTATATAAATTTCCATTTGGTAAATTGTTCATGTTATGGTTACAGACACATTCACCCAACATCTCTCACCGTATATGTATAAGTATTAAGTCTAAACGTTTTATACAATACAGTCGATTTTGAAGTTGCATTCTCTTACTCGTGAAATTGCTTCTAACATATATCTTAATTATATAAGTACAACCATCCTAATCAATAGATAAATACATTTTAACTAATTACATTTGTAAACTTGGTGTTGTTGGTTTACGAATTAGTAATAAATACTAGACTAATTTGAAGTTAATACTCGCAAATAAAATTAAAGCTAAAAATATTAACAGATAAATCAACAAATGCGTTAAAATAACTAAGGCTTGCGAAACAAAAGCGCGAGAAGGCAAAAATCAAGAAAGAACTAATTGAAGTGATCGCGAAAAGGCTTCATATAGAAATGGATACTTCCAGCCTACATTCAGAAGTATAAAGATTACTTATAAAGTACGATAAAGGATAAACGACCAAATACAGACAATTCGCAGAATAATTTAAAGCAGTTTAGCACGTGTAATAAAATTGAAAGAACAAAGCCGAATATATTAGCTATTCTGCCACACATTTCATCTTTTATTCTAAATAGTTATTTCGTTCGATTTGTCTTTTCTTCTTTTCCTGCAGGTTGACAATGCCTCGTTAAAAAATGGGCCCAGAGAATTTTCCTCCCTGGATACATTCATCGTTGTATTTTTTGATTGTATTTCAATTAATTAATTGGCTATGTTGACACCTCGCTAATGATTTCACGTGATATTTTCCCTTACTGCTGTTTTAAAACACAGATTTTTGGGAGGTTGCAACGTCTATAAGTCCCAAATTTACTTATCAGTTATGTCTCGGTTTCGGAGCATAGTGCTGAATTCTATTGATTAGTCGTCAGTACGAACGGATCATTTGTGTACTTAGGGTTATGCATTTTGTTCATTCTGGCCTTTGAATACTTGTGTAATACTGTTTGTCCACCGCGCCTCATAATCGGATAATCTTTTTGTTTTAGTATTTGGTATGTTTAGTAAATACATTACTTTAAAACACACGTTTTAGGTTTTAATATTATTTTGCGCAATCGTCGACGTATACTTTTCATTCGACTTGACTCAAAAGTTGAAGCGCAATATTCTTTGACTCCAGAAATTAACCGTTTACTAGAATAGCTATACATGTTGACCGATAACTGAAGCACTTTTAGTGATAAATCATGTTTAAGGTTTACATATATATAACTAAAAATTTATGGTAAACTTTATTTCTCAATTTAAAAGGGAAGCAAAAATTATGTTTTAATCTAACAAAACTATTTAACGATATCTCATCAGCAGGCATACATAGTCATGCATGATTACATACAAAAACATGGTCTGAATGACAAAACTGATCTAAATGCCTCACAAAAGGTATAAATGAACTATGTATAAAAGTTTGGAATTTTTCTGTTCCTTCCTAAATCGTAAAATTTCCCCAATATTTGAATGCACGTTAAATCTCTAATTTATTTCTTTTTCTATGTACAGTATAGTTTGATACAATGAGCATTTTTGACAGTTGTTTAAAAAATTGAAATACTATTTTGTTAAGTACATTGTATTAACTGAAAATTAACAATTTTGTTATGTACATTAAGCATTGCTAAAACACGAAATCATTCATACAATTAAATGAACATTTGCTGCTCGGATGGCGATACAAATAGATTAAATCAAAGTAGCGATTTTGGTATAAACATCAGTCCCATTATAAACATACTTTTGTCAGACTAGACTAATGTAAAATTTCGAGAATATTAATTTCAATTATCCAGTGGGATTATAAATTAGTATTTTTTGGTATTCAGAGGATTTTCAGCCTCTGTTCGAGTGTGGTGTGTTGAGATTGATTTCTAAAGGATTTTAACCAAACAAAAGGTTGATTTGTGTGTAGCGCCTGATACAACTGGTGAGTCACCAGTAAACGTGTAAAACATACGTACATGAGATTATACCCTTAATTCTGCTTCTATATGAACCTACTTGTTAGTAGCTACTTTCTGCTAAATAAGTAAATGCATGCATATTATTCCTGCTCAAGGAAGAATATAAAAATATTGTTTTTTCTGTTCCTTTCAGTATTCACGGGACAAACAGGTTTTTAAGCTGGTTAATAGTTCATTTAAGGACAATCAATAACGTTATTACATTAACTGAGAATTTTGCTTAATATGAATGACCTTTGTGTCCTAGAATTTAGTTTATGCTTTTAGTCAAGCCTTCTTGTGTTATAACAGCTGAATTTTATATAATTTGCTGTTAAATCAGAATAACCTAAAAGCTTTTCATTTAAAAAATGTCATCTTTCAATGTAGATTGATGTCTCTTGTTGTGTTTCATCGTATTTTTAACAGAGCTTATGGGTTATGCGGACGAAGATTGATGAGTAGTGAGCCATCAGTGTATACCCGGTTAAATTTTGGCGACGTAAGATTGATGAAAAACTTTTTGCATTCTGGTAGAGCGAAACTCGGTTGCGAATGTTTCAAGCATGACTGGTACTGATGTACATTATATCAATTGGAGGCTGGCCTAGTTGCGCTTAGTTTAGCCGAATTAGGTCATAATGCTTACACAGCATAAGCCGAAAGATTACAAGAAGAAATGTTTGGTTATAGGCTAAGTACGTGAATGGTAACCCCATGGCTTTTCTAGGCAGTACATATAAAGTACTGAAAGTGTGGTCAAAAAACCTGTGTTAATTCCTTGAATCAAGTTTGTGAGATTGATGTAAACACCAAACCCATTGTATCCGACCAGTCGTATAATGTTGCTAAACTACCATCAGTCACACGAACCGACGTGTTTCGACCTTCCAAGGTCATCATCAGAAAACTCATCGGTAACAAAGGTTATTTTGCCGTTGGTGATCGATCTCGAGAAAATTTTGTTCAGTCATGCATTTCAGGGCTTACACCACGAAAGATGCCTATTGCAAGTAATTCTCGCTATTACAGATATCTTTCTTGTTCAGAATTCTTTCTTTCATAAAGATCGTCGCGACTAGACTGGCCAGCACTGAACAACAATATTATGACAAACACCTTACCTATTGAGGAGGGGATTTGTAAAAATGGCTAATATAGAATTTTATTATAAATGCGCTGATTGTCCTATACGTTGGCTGAGTTCCATAAATGGATCATAAATTCCCGTATTCATTTAACCAATACTAAGAAGTGCTTAAATGGGATTATATATGGCTATGTTCAGAGTAATGTTTTCCTATATGTATAAAACACTATTTTATGTTTTCCAGTTGGAAATTAGCACGACTAATGTTTAGAGTCATTATATTCCTGCATGTATTTGTTTAGGAACAGTAAATATGCAATTACAAACTGTATCTTATTTGTGGCTAATGGGAAATTTATTTGATGATACTCAACTGCAAATTAAAGATTTTAATTTTTATGCAGTTTGGGTTTTTATTTATTTATTTAAATGTGAACTTGTCTGATTTTCAGTTTTATTTCTATTGCTTGTTGTCAATTTTTTAAAATGTTGATTTGTGAGTGCATATTTGTGTGCGGGTAGATATAATTTTAATTGTACCAAAAAGTAATACTTGAGAGCTTGTTATTCTGGAATTGATAGCTTGTGTTTTGACCATTAAGTACTTCATGTGAATGCCTGTGCTGTTGACTAATAGAATTGAGTACAGCTATGAAGATGGGATTAATCCTAGGCGTTTAGAATGCAGTGTTGATTTAAAATCTTGTTTTTCAATTTCTGCAACTGTTAATAAACATAATAATTCTGCTAGCGCAACTGATTTTAATTTAGTTAGTTGCTGATGCTGGTGAAATATTTAAATTGTTGTTGGGACCAGCGGAGTAAATAATCCTGTCGGTGACTCTGTTATACGTTTAGGCTGGGTGCTTGGTGTTTTTGCATAAAGGTAAATATATCATTTATGATTTACAGTGTCTTTACGTTTAACACATTCCAATCATTTAAAAACATGCATTGTATAATCAGGAGTTTGTATTTTCTATTTAAATAGATTTCGGTATCCTTACAAAAAGCATACTTTAGTCTATGCTATTTTAGAGCATATATATATGTATATATATATGGTTGTTTCTCCTGCACTGCCTGGGGAACCGTTTTGGCACAACATCTGATTGCAAACACGATTTGAAGAACTTAATTCCTTTCAAAAGTTTGGCACTCACACAATTGGCTGCAATATAAGTGTTTAGTTTCTTACGGGTAAAAGGCTGACCCCTCTCTTTAATAATCTTTATTAAGTCCATTACCTTCGAGTATTACACAGTATATTTCTAATTAGAAATAAATACACGTTAATAACAAAGCGGATAATGGCCATTTATATATATATATTTATATATACATATATATATATATATATATATATATATATATATATATATATGGAATTTAATAAAATGGCCATAATTCTCTTTATACAGATTGCTGGTTTAATTTAAATATCACCAAGGACAGCAAATTCTTTTTATCCATGACACTGTGCTCTAGGTTGTTGTGGGTAACTGCTTAGTAATAGGGAAAACTGCGACGAACGTTCAATCAGATCAATTTAGCTCATAAACATGATGCGTAAAATATCTGCACTCCTTACGTTAGGATAGGCAATTCATCAAGAAAAACAGTTTCTTTCTCATTTGGAATTGATCAAGCAGTTGCCAGAATTTACTGCGATCCATTTTCGACTCCTGCACACTTTGTGCAATATTCGGCCATAAACCACGGTAAGCACAAAACGCATGTGCGTATGCGATTAATCTTTTCATCTATTCTGACTTTGACTTATCTTTCTGGTTCTATCAGAACTTACCTATTACTTGGTACGAACCACTTAATACACAAATGCCTATATATATATGTATATATATATATATATATATATATATATATATATATATATATATATATATATATATATATCTAACTGTTATAAATTTAATTGACTTTTGTCATGATTGCTGAAAAAATGTTATAGTTTATTTTGATTAGGGATATTGTGTATGGATTAGCTGGAATAACAGGTGTGCAGAAATTGTTGTAATTCCTAGTCTACAACCATAGTATTTGTATAAGGTACTGAGACAAAAATCATAGTTTTAGTACCCTTTGCAGGCTCGGTATATATTTGATATGGTGATTTTGTTTTTAAAGACGACTTTTGAAGACTTTACATAGAATTAGTTCCACTTCTGCAGGTTTACACAATCGTATACGAGGTTTTACCGTCCAATTGTATATTCTTCAATATATATTCTTCATTGTACCCTTCCTGTTTCACACAAATTGGGCTCAAATTACCGGTAGAACAAACATATTCCTCGTTAATGTGACACATACATAGAACAAAAATCTATTGTATCAACAGTTGGACAAGCTAGAACCGAGCGGCATATTTTTAAAAACGAAGCCTTAGCATATTTAAAAAAAATATCGTTTTTAGTCAGTAATATTTCGTTTATGCTTTATAGGTTGCCCAAAAATGAACATGGTTGCAATGTTGCTGTAATGAAACCGGAAATTGTTGATATTTTCCTAAGAGGCCTTAACAAACCACTACATAAGGTAAAGAAATCAATTAATCGGCTTTGCCCCTATTACGTATTCATCATTGGTGGTTTGTGTTTCCGCGACTGGGAATTGAACTTTGAAGCATTTGGTGCAGAGCCATACAACTCAACTCCTACTCCACTGACGAAGTGCATTTAGTACATTTTTACTGTTATTCCAGATCACATTTATAGGTGTGACTTTACTTCATATTGATCCTCATCGGTAACGCGTTCGACGTATCGTTCCATCTTTCCAGCTCCGATCTGCTTTTGTAAAAGGGACTCCAATCAACCGATGCAATTAATATTGAATTGTAGTTTAATGGCAGAATTTTATGTTATGTATTTTTTTAGGTATTCTCTTTAAATTTTATAAGATAGAATATGCAACGCATTTGCATGGCCGTTTTCGTATTTTTTAACCTTGGCTTAGTAGTAGGTCGAACCCAAGAAAGTTCGGTTTAGAATCCTGCAGTTTGTCCTCTAGGTCGCTGAAACCGAGCACTGCATGGAATTTTTAATATTTATCGAAACAAATTAATCCACTTAACTACAGCTTTCGCCCTTAAGATCCAAATATCCAGCCACACTCTGTCTACTGTGGAAGCACTACTAAACCACAGTATTCTTTGTTGATGTTTACTAAACGTTGCATTTGTTATATTATGTAATAGGCGCTAAACAAATCTAACGGATGAATGATCTTTTCTACTCGATGCAATGTTTAGATTATACTGACAATATATATATATATATATATATATATATATATATAATCGATATTCGTCCATTTGTCTTCAACTGAATAAAACTTCCTCAAACGGCATGGTGTTTGTGTTATAATGAAAGATAGGGGTTGGTTAGTTAGAACTGGAGTCCTTAAGATATTCCAAATAGATCCCATCTTAAAGAAGGTATAATCAAAAACATAAATTTTTGTCTGACTTTAAATTTAAATTAGTATGCCGCGTGAGTGGCGCCGTGGATAGAGTCCCAGGATTTGAAGCAAATGTGTCCGGTTTCATGGCGCGTCCGCGGCTAATTCGGGACAATATTTGAAGAGTTCCCAATCAGTATAAAAACCTGTCTACTGGATGAACTGTCTTAACTACCTAATGCAATGTTTAGTTTACACTGAAAAATATGTATATTTTCATTTATAAATTTATTTTTGCACACAAAATTATTTAACTGACCTTGCCTTGATAAACACATCTCGGTGATTCAAATAAAATTTGGTTCTATTCGATTTATGCTTCATAGCGTTCAAATTGGTAATATGGAAAATTTGAAATATTTGTAGATTATTATTTCTATTTCTAAATCTTAAGTTGATAGACTCGTCAAAATACGTTGTCTAACAATTTTCCTTAACCGCTTTCTATTTTTAGCAGTTCCACACATTCACTTGATGAATACAATCAAAATTAATGTTTAACATTTTCACAATGTACCAAAAAACAGTGTGATGAGCATTTGGCCGTAGAACATAATATAAAAACTTTTATTTTTTATTGGATATTTATAAATGAAAAATGAAAAATACCACACGAAAAAAAGTGTCGGTTGCGTGTGAATGCGACCAACCTTTATACCAAATCCGAAATAATTTTAATATTTATTTATTTGTTTTTATTCAAATATTTTAAACAGCACCTTCTTTTCCATATGCGTTCGGCTATTCGGTTTGATCAGATTATGGAGCTGATATAATGGAATCCGATATGGATACACAGCTACCGAAATTGCCTTCATTCTTATTGTCATCGTCGTTATCATCATCGTCATCCTCATCATCATCATCATCATCAACGACAACAACAACCACAAAAAGGACAACACCATTAACATCATCAAGTAAAACAGAGTTAGCTGAAAAGATCGAAAATTCTCCTAGTGCAATATGTA
Organism: Eudiplozoon nipponicum; assembly: GCA_029291075.1. Classification (NCBI taxonomy): domain Eukaryota; kingdom Metazoa; phylum Platyhelminthes; class Monogenea; order Mazocraeidea; family Diplozoidae; genus Eudiplozoon; species Eudiplozoon nipponicum. The sequence goes on along the minus strand of JAQBSW010000771.1, from coordinate 52,048 downwards.
TAATGAATCCACAGATGAAATGTGTTGATTACCCACACTTACAACCTCCGGAATGTGGTTCCGCCACGATTCTTCCATTTGGTAATCAGCATGATGACGAACAACGAAAACATTTAACATTGCTTCCAGACGAAAATTTAGCTGCAAATCATGACAGCCTTAATAATGTAAACGTCCAAGGCTCTTGTAATGATAGAAATACGCCGAACAGCAGTAAAGCACGTTTAATTGAAAAACGAATCGATTTATTCAATAAAGCAACACTTTCCCCAAACGAACAGGATCATTTTAGTACTCGTGTATCAGAGACACGTAGTCAATCTATAGAACGACCAATGTCAGCATTGCGAGAATCACGACACCGATTTTCCATGAACAGTGAAAATTCATCCATACAGGCATCGTCGTTACAAAAAGAAATATCTTCATCTAGAGTTGAGGTTCCGTGTCGTTCGACACCAAAAGATTTATCTAAGCGCTCCTCAGACTCCGCAATCCCTACTGCAGCACATAAAGCATCTGATATAACGTCTACGTTCAATGCAATATCTGCTCTTGCGAGTGCTGCCATCGGTAGTAATGCCAACAAAGATAGGATGCGCGAAATTCTCGAACCCCGTATAACTTCACTAAAATGCATTATGAGAAATGACAACGGAATCAGTTGCGATAAATATATATCAGAAAGCAATAAGGCTTTCGGAAGACATAACAGATTAAGTCTTGTTATTAAAAATAATCCATCCACCGGAATTCATGCTTCATCAGACTATAGTCAAGTAGACGATATCCATGAGGTACCCGCGGACACGACTGTTTTGCAATCACCTAGTGCTGTAATGCATAAGTCATTGTTGGCTATTTACGCGTTTCAAGGTGATGGACCTCAAAGATGTCGATCAAACTCGATTGGTGCGTACAGCTGTGCTAGAGAAGCGTCCACAGAGGCGACTGAATTGACGGCCGTGCCCGATCCATCATGGGAGCGAAACTTGACCGCTGCTGCGTTTGCCTCCTCTGCTGCCATTGTTCCACACCAAAATTCTACAACAGCATCAACGACACCCGTCTCCATTCTAAGTAAGATTGTTGAGTCAGATGCGGCTTTATCCGCTCCCACTGTCCTTATTAATGGTAAATCTGAAAAATCTACAGCGAGTCTACCAATGGATGATTCTGCTACACCTAATAGCGATAAGGACTGTTTCTCGACGGAAAAGACAACTTCTTCTATTCATGATAATTACAATATGAGAATTCCTATCGTTGATATTACAAGCAATAATGATAGTAATTCTCTCTCTATTGATACATTTTTTGGGCATAGACAAGATATACAGTCAATCGATATTCGGCCATTCGGTTCCAGATATGTAAGTTTGTTGCTTTTTTGTTGAATTTTATGCTTTAATAAAAATATTTTGTTCGTTTCTGTTTGTTTTACACTTTGAGTTCTTATTTTGCAGAACCGGCATCGACATGATTATGATGATAATTACGCTTGCTATAACATTTGTAGATTTTTGACAATTTTATTAAATATAGTAGTGGAATACTTAAATCAACCACGGAAAGTTCGTGTTCGATATATTTAATCCTAAAAACTGCGCTAGGATTGCCACTGATTATTTACATATCGCAATTTCAGGATAACAAAAAATCGAATTTGTATATTGTATTAAAAATTTCTTATCTGGAAGCTATATTTCGTTTGTTCGAATTAGAGTTACCAAAGACATTCTCAAAGCTACTATCAAGTTTACACAATGATAAAATAGAATGTATGCTTTAAATGTAAATTTTCGTTGCGCTGCGCTGCCATCTTTCAAGTTGTTTCCACAGAAGTCTATTGCGGGACAATTGATAGCACTCGTAGGTCGGTAAAATCTTGATTCCTTTACATTTCCAGGTGCACAGCTTGTCTTTTGCATTGATTGACGGATTCTCACTGGTCCCGTTACTCTGAAGCTATTCACAATTATACTGTTCGAAAATGATATTGAACCACGTTTTTTAGAATTTTTCCTGAGGCTTCGGAAGTTCCTTTCCAGTTCCTTCCTCACGGTTGACAGCATACTTACAGAAAAACAAAAATTGTGGAAAATGTGATATCCTTATTCAAGACAAATATTGTTATAATCATTTTATTTACAAACGTACTTTTGTCTGCCATAATATCTGGTTTAATAGCTATAAAATTATACGCAAATATATATTCGAAATTACCACAAATCCGAAGGCTTTTACACACATTTGTATGTACCTTTATCTAAATTGACTTTATAAAATAAATATAAGCAAATTTGTGGGTTAACATATACGTCTAACCGTGATATAATGATTCTCTAATTAATTTTCAAACCGCGCTGAGGGATCAAGTAAATTTTAATTATCATTTTATTGCAGTAATACTCAATTCCCAGTGTACCTAGACTAAAACTGTGTGAAATCTGTTATAAAGAGATTTAGATTAGTAAAGCTGTGGATAGAATGTGGATGTCTTCTAACTTTATCAGGTCGAAGAAATTAAAATTAAAGTTGAGAAACAAGAAATTCGTATGATGACCCAGCTGATGTAGATCGGCTAATGAAAGAAGGGTGTACTGCGAGAAAGTGAGTGTGTGAAAAAGAAAGTTAAGCCAGAGATAGTAATACTGAAGTTTGGACAAGACCGAAAATGGGCCTACAATAACGATTGGTATATCTGCCAAATATAAATTTATTTATATTTATATCTTACATAATAATATATATAAATTTCTATTTAAATATCTGTTTACAAAGCATATATATATCTATTTTAATATAAATATTCATATGAGCAACAATGTGGGTTCATAAGATTTTCCATGAGTAATTAATATATCAGCAATAAAAATATTTACTAATTTATATTTTTAATTATACCCACAGCTTATTTATGAAAATCCATGCATATATACGTCTACACACTATATATCATATATATTTAATTAATAATATAAGCAACCATGTGAGTTGATTCCTTATCTTATGTAATTATCTAAATATCTTACCATATATATATATATATATATATATATATATATATATATATATATATATATATATATATATATATATATATATTCTTTTGAAATGCGAGCTTTAATAAAATTCATTGTACCCTTCTTATGTGCAAAAACAAAAAGAAATTTTATCAGATATAAGAAAATTTTTCTTTCTCATGGTCTTCTCAAATATCTACTCATGAACATATCTTTATATATAAATTGGAAAGCAAAACAAGATGGAAATATGTGAACATAGAGAGAGTGTGGAAAATAGAAACCAATCAAGTTGCGTGCGTCACATCCAGTTCAAGCTCAATGCTTGTACGTGCTTCTTCTGCTTACATAAATCCGGCTGCAATTTGTTTATCCATAAGGCTTCGTATGTGGCTAGCTCCCTTTTGTTTTTGCATTTAGTAATTACTTTGAAAGCTAATGAATGTAATAGAAAATTAAACGGAACAATTTACCATAAACCAACATGGTCTGCACAGTATTTGCATTACAGCAGTTTTGTGCCATTTCAATATAAATTATCAACAGTTCGTGGTTGTTTTTCAAGAATTGACAGGTTGGTTAGTCAAGATTCTAAAGAAAATGAATATAATAAAGCAATTAACGATTTAATGTCTAATGGCTATCCCAGACAATTAATTGAATCAATTATTAAAAGTGGAGTCAACCAGAAACAGACGTACTATGGGCCAGAAAAGAAAACCGTCTACCTAAACATCCCATTTAAGGGGGATGCAGTTTCCCGAATGGCAAAAAAGAAAGTTGAAGCAGCATTGATACGCACATTCAATGCAGCCAAACTACGAGTGTTATTTAGGGTAACACACTTGCCTTTACCAGCAATCAAAGAGAAAAAGCCGTTAATGTCGATATCAAATATTATTTACCAATATACATGCGCAAGTTGTCGATCAATTTACGTAAGTCGATCGACCAGACGATTAATTACTCGAATGAGAGAACATTGCAACTTGAACGCCTGTTTTAAATCAAATGGTGAATACACGTCTGCCATTGCGCAACACATCATCGAAACAACGCACGTATGTTCTCCAGACGTAGCATTCAAAGTAATTACTAAATGCAAAAACAAAAGGAGCTAGCCACATACGAAGCCTTATGGATAAACAAATTGCAGCCGGATTTATGTAAGCAGAAGAAGCACGTACAAGCGTTGAACTTGAACTGGATGTGACGCACGCAATTTGATTGGTTTTATTTTTCCACTCGCTTTATTCACATATTTCTATCTTGTTTTGCTTCCACTTATATAAAGATATGTTCATGAGGATATTTAGAAGACCTGAGAAAGAAAAAATTTTATATCTGATAAAATTTCTTTTGTTTTAAATACAGTAAAGGGTACAATAATAGAGAGCATATATATATGTGTGTGTGTGTGTGTGTGTGTATACACAACGTTTATAATATGTATCATATAAAAACCATGTGAGTTCATCAAGTGCAAACTGATTCACAATGATATAATATATCATTTAAATTCCCCGTTTATCTGTGCTAAATATCTATTTTTGTATATTCAGTTTTTATAACCATATATATATATATATATATATATATATATATATATATATATATGAAAGCAGGAAAGTGGCCCATTTGAACGTAAAGTATCTATGAATCATTCTGTGTACATAGTATGTCAACATTACTTATTTATTTCTACTCTTATTTTATATGAATACATAAATATCCGCACACAAACACATCTATATTATGCAAGTATGTATTAGGTTTTGCGAACCTAGTAACAAATTAGTTCAGTTGTGACCAGAAGGATAAACCAAAGGCATGAACGGAGAGTATAATCTCATGCTCATTCGTTTCGTGCTTACTGGCGACTCATCATTTGGAGCCGGTATTACGCCCTTTAACCACTTAATATTTGGTCGAAGAATGTGAGTCAATAGGTCGGTACAATCTCCTAGACGAATGTAAACCTGTAATAGTGAAGCTAACATCATATAGAGTCTACGATAATGTGTGACTTCAAATTAACCTCACACTATACAATATAAGGCGCCCGAGTCTGTAAAGGATACTAATATTCATGGCTAATAGGTACAACCATCTTGGAAATCAATGAGTACCGATAACACTATGGTTTCCAAGTCGGTACATGATACCAACCCGATGGATATCACCGCGCCAAGTTCACCCAAATTGAGAGAATTACAACAATTTCAGAACACCAGTTACTCCAGTTAAACCATACACACTGGCCTTCATTGATATCAATTATCACATTTCGCAGTAAGCATGACATCATTCAATTCAATATATTACAGTTAAATACTGTTTGTTGCGAAGAACTAATATATATGCAAGTATGTATTAGGTTTTGCGAACCTAGTAACAAATTAGTTCAGTTGTGACCAGAGGGATAAACCAAAGGCAGCATGAACGGAAAGTATAATCTATACTTTGATATGACGGGCCAGCTATTTAACTTTTCAACCAGTACAAATAAAGAGAATACAAATTTTAAGGCAAGTGGATAATACCTCATTTCAGGTATTATGTTTAAAATATAAAGCTGTACTTGAATAATTCAGATTCATACTACCATTTCAGCTAGATAGAGTAATAAATTTTCTGAAACAGGGACTTTTTTTAATTTTAATGAAATTATTGAGGAAAAACAAGATAGACGCAAACATGATATAATTAGAGAAAAGACTATAAAAAGATACTTGTTGCTCGTGAAATTTTATACAGTGGAATTTAAATGCATAGAAGAATTCACTGCCAAATCTAGGAATGAAGAAATTCAGAAAATTAACCAGAGACATGAGAAGAAACACAAACTCTCCTAGAAAAATTCTAAACAATTATTCTGTGTCCAAACGGGGGATTAATTCATCGTCAATGGATCTCAAGGATAACGAGATAAGAATACGTGACCTGTGACTAAACAAGACCGTTCCTATCGAATACATGCCTATGGATGAGATAAATACGGAGACTATCAAGATCATCCAATTCCTCTCACAAAAAATAAAAATAAATTTGAATTGTGTAATGACAAATTGGTTAGAACATGGAGAGGGTAAGCATTAGCCGAATTATGAATTGAAAATTTTGAGATCAAAGTTATTATCTAATAAGTAATATGTATTAAAGAGGACAAAGTTGGACGACCAGTATTAATGAATCAGACGGATTATAATGATAAAATGTATGTACAATTTATTAATTATTTAGTGAAGATTTATAAAAAAGTTAATCTACTTATGTTAATTGTGAATGTTGGGAGTCTTCAACTAATAAATTGTCCAAATTTCTATGCCATATAATAAGACAATACACCTATTTTCTAGATCATACACTAAAGAACACTTATCACTTTACTGACATTTATAGTAAATATAAACTATTGAAGAATGACAGAATGGCAAACCTGGATGTGGTATTAATGTATACTAACATATCGTTGCACATCGTATTAGAGTGTATTCAAAGTTGTTTAACGGAATATCCGGCAATATTAGGAGGTAGTAAAATTATGTTAAGGATTTTTATGGAAATTTTTAAAATTTGCATGTCCTCTACATATGTTAGGTTTAGAAAAGAATTCTGCCTATAAGTTAAATGTGTACCTATATGACAACAGTTAGCGATCACAGTCGCTAAGATTTTCATGCATTATTTGGAAAAAATCTCTTGTTCAGATCACTTCTCAAACCACAATTGTGTCTAAGACTCATAGATTAAGTTTTATTAATTTGGAATCATGGGGATTAGAACTGGGAGAATTTTTTGTATCTAGCTAATCAACAGGAATGTTAAAATTTACGTTGGAAGAAAAAGGCAAGAACTATTGTTTATGGATGTGAAATTCAAACGAATAGATCAGATATTAGTTAAAGATATTTATATGAAGATTCTTGTAGGTATCTCTGAATTGCTGCTCTAATCATTTGTTGGGATGAAAATCTGCATTCTAAAATCTATGATAATAAGAAGTCTTAAATAGTGGATTTAAAATATAGGGACAAAAAACTGATGAAATTGAAATAAAAATTCAGGATAAATAGTTATTCGGAAAGATAAACTGATAAAATCATAAACGAGACGCTATAGCGATTTAATGTAAAAATAAACCAAGAAAAATAGGCTATTGGTTATATAAAAGCACAGGTATCTGTTTCTACCTGATTCCAGAGGGAGAACAACTATTAAGAAATTAGCAAAGAAATAAAACATCAGAACATTATTAAGACTTTCAATTACTATAGGCATTAAGCTACATAGTCAAAAAGAAAAAATCAATCCCTCAACACATCAGGGGTTTATGAGATACCTTGTAAAGATTGCAAACTCAGATTTAATGGCAAAACCACGCGTTCAATAAGGTATAGAAATATTGAAACATAGATCAGATTAAGACAGGCATTCTATTGAGGCAGGTCATTAGATAAACTGGAATGGCTCTAAATGGATTGTATGATGTAACCGAAATAGATTAAGCGGGTTGATTAGGGAATCAATTTAAATATACTCGGGAATTAACGTCATGAATAAAATTTGCAGAAAAATCATTAGGCCCCATAATTAATAAAGACTTCTCGGTTGGCAGGAAACATGTACTGGAGGAATCAGAGTTATAATTGAATCTGACTAATTGGCCGCGGTTATGCATTTGAGTCTGTACACATAAATATATGAATATTTATTTATATAAAACTAAATGTGTATTTGTATGATATACCATATTCATATTGTGTTATTGTAGGAAGAGGAACTCTGATTTTCTTATTGAATATGGATATTATATAAGAAAAGTAAACGTATATATATATATATATATATATATATATATATATATATATTTATGATGTCCATTTCTTTTTAATTAAACAGTACTCTTATAATTAGGAAAACACAAATAACAAAGTGGATAAAGGCCATTTATTTCGTGAGTAATAATCATCTCTTATACAATCATACATATTTATACATTTTGGGTTTTCAATTGATTATGCTAGTGGTAACAAATCTGACTCGTTTTTACTGCTGTTTCTTGTTTTGACTAGTTGGTGAGTGTGTATGCGTTTGTGTCACCAACTAGTCAAAACAAGAAACAGCAGTAAAAACGAGTCAGATTTGTTACCATTAGCATAATCAATTGAAAACCCAAAATGTATAAATATGTATGATTGTATAAGAGATGATTAGTATTCACGAAATAAATGGCCTTTATCCACTTTGTTATTTGTGTTTTCCTAATTGTAAGAATATATATATATATATATATATATATATATATATATATATATATATATAATGTCCATGCTTTTTTAATTTTACACAGTATATTTATAATTACAAAGAAAGAACACATTAATAACAAAGTGGATAAAGGCCATTTATTTCGTGAATACTAATCATCGCTATACAATCATACATTTATATACATTTTGGGTTTTCAATTGATTATGCTAGTGGTAACAAATCTGACTCGCTTTTACTTCTGTTTCTTGTTTTGGCTGGTTGGTAAGTGTGTATGCGTTTGTGTTTGTGTGTGTGCGTGTTTGCATGTAAAGGTCATTCTCGCTGTATTGCAAAGTGATGTCTGAGATCTGGTCATTATTGTTTTGATGGCTTGAGAATTAACCATTTACGCGCATTGTTCGCTGTTACATGTACGAGTGCTATTTTTCCCAGTGTAGTTGATCGTTTCACCTTGTTGCGCAAATTTGTATTTTCACATGGTAACAGCGCCAGTGTGGATTGCAGTGTTGAACGCTCATATTGTTTGGAAACTTCTGTCACCGTATGCGCCTCTGTTATTTCCACTTCAGTTTGTTGCCAATCCGATTGTATGTTTGTTGATTCTAGTCAAGGGCCTGTTTGGTCTTGACTGGATACTAGTAGATTGTTGTTGACTTTTGTTATTCTTGGCCAGTCGATTAGAATGTAATTTAAACGAACATTGGTTGCGCGGGTGGTGATAACAATTATTATTATAATCAAGGTTGCGGTCTTGATATAAACACCTGACCCATTAATTACTTACATATGTCAGTATAAACTATGAATTGTATAGTGTAGTAAGGCAATTTCATACTGGATGAATTGCCTTTACACACTATACAATTCTTAGTTATATAGTAATAATAAGGTCAGTATTCTATCAGAACCCTACTAATATAATAATGATTAAATTATCATGTTGATGAAACTTTTGAATATTAAGGCCAGGTGCTTGTTGTTTTATGTAAAGGGCTTCATAAATAAATAATAATTTTTCTGATTTTGCTTTATGTAGAATTGTGAAATTGGTCGAATTGACAGGGTGCCCCGTTGCCAATATATGATCGGAAATAGCTGATTTTACTGACAGTGCCAAGCCTTTGTTAATGAATTTCTGTGGCAAAAGTTGCTGGATTCTGCTTATCAATTGCTTTTTCGTACGTCCGATTCGGCCTATTATGTCAATGATCAACTCCCCACAACATAAACCAGCGAAGTTTCTCTGCAAAATACTTCAACCAATACGGAGCATCATAAACGCAAACACTATAAAGGACTCCTTCGAACTAGCAAATGAACTGAAGGGGAAAAATATCCTACAGAATAAAATGATCTCGCTTAACGTCTTATCCTTATTTACAAACATACCACTGGATAAGAAAACGGAAATCTTGTGTGACCTCATCAAAAATGAGCTTTTTGATTTCTCTATAGACACAAATGATATCAAAGACCTCATATTAGTATGTAGTAAAAACGTGCAATTTACATTTGAAGGGATATACCACCGCCAGATCAATGGTGTCGCTATGGGAAGTTGCATCGCACCTCTCCTGGCAGATGTATACATGTATCATCTGGAAAAAACGAGCCTAAAATGTATAATTGACCAGTGCGCACTCTACAAAAGGTATGTAGATGATATCTTGTTGTTCATCTCAGAAGCAGCAGACCCTTCCGAAATCCTCAAACAAGCAAATGGAGCCGATCCAGACATCAAATTCACTCTCGAGGTAGAGAAAGACGATAGTTTTCCCTTCCTTGACATCAAACTCACTCGAGAAGAAAACGGGGATTTGACACTGGCCATACATAGAAAATCCACTTTCACCGGACAATACATTTACTACAACAGCAGTGTGCCAAAATCCCACAAAAGAAACTTAGTAAACAACCTAGCAAACAGAATCAGGAAGATCTGCTCTGAACACAAGATTGAGGAAGGACTGGGCTACCTCAGGAAAATTTGGCTAATGAACAACTACCCAGAGCGTTTCATTGATGTCAACATCAGACCACGGCAAATTCGTACTAGAGAGGATACCGGCAAGCAGGTTTTCCTAAACTTACCATTTAGAGGCGACGTACCAGCCTCAATTATTGCACGGCGGCTGAATAGAATAACTAAGGAGAACTTTCCCAGTGTTAAAGTTAATATGACATTTAGTACACAGAGGTTGGATGCCAAAGATCAAATGCCAATTCTCTCCAAATCATTCATAGTCTACAAATTCTCATGTATGTGCGGTAGCACATATATCGGACGTACGAAGAAGCAATTGATAAGCAGAATCCAGCAACATTTGCCACAGAAATTGATTAACAAAGGCTTGGCACCGTCAGGAAAATCAGCTATTTCCGATCATATATTGGCAACGGGGCACCCTGTCAATTCGACCAATTTCACAATTCTACATAAAGCAAAATCATAAAAATTATTATTTATCTAGGAAGCCCCTTATATAAAACAACAAGCACCTGACCTTGATATTCAAAAGTTTCATCAACATGATATTCTAATCGACTGGCTAAGAATGACAAAATTCAACAAAAATCTGATAGTATGCAAGTATGTATTAGGTGTTGCGAAACTAGTAACAAATTAGTTCAGTTGTGACCAGAAGTACAAACCAAAAAAAGCATCAACGGAAAGTATAATCTCATGCATATTCGTTTCGTGCTTACTGGTGACTAATCAGTAGGAGCAGGTATTACGCCCTTCACCCACTATATATTTTGTTCAAGAATGTGGGATAATAGGACGGTACCGTCCTATAAGAATATTTAGATAATTACAGAAGATGTGGGAAAATCTCAAAATTTGCTTATGTTATTATTTATATATGCATAATATATAGTGAGTAGATGTATGGATATTTATATATCAGATGCTAGTATAAATAAATATTAATAAATTAATTAATAAACATTTAAATGAATAAATATTTTTGTTGCTGATATATTATTTACTCATAGTGATTCATATGAAAAAACCTTGTTTCTTATATGGACATTTATATATATTTAAATATGCATATTGTTTGCACACAAATATTTAAACGGAAAAATATTTATTTCTATAATATAAAGTATAAATAAACGTGTATTTTGCCGATAAACCATTAATTATACTAGATCCCATATTCGTAATTCTCCAAACTTTACTATAACCAACCCTTTGGCTGTCACTTTCTCTTTCTCACTCTATTTCTTGCTGGACAACATTCTTTTATTAGCCGATTTGTAGAAATTGAGTCATAATTGGAGTTTTTTTGTCACTAAAGTCTTATTTTAATTACGTTGACTTGACCACTTTAGAGTAATACTATGTTCTTTCAACCGTTTTCCTTATCTCAATCTCTTTTTAACCGATTGCACAAAGTTTTAGAATAGGTAAGCCGGAAATTGAGTATTACTGCAATATAATGGAAAAGCAAATTTAGTTGATCCTTCTACTCGGTTCCAAAAGTAATTATAAAATCGTGACATCACGGTTAGATTTATATGCCAATTCATTCGGTTTGCTTTTATTTATTCTATAAATAACAATATAAATTAGAATTCAAACATGTGTGGATTGGTTGTTGTGTAAGTGAGTATTTTTGTGTATGCATGTGAGTATAAGTTAATAGTTATTAAAGCCGGATACTAGAGCTGACAAAAATAATTGAGTAATTAAAATAAACATAAATAGAGCTGTCTTGATTGAGTATAACACATTTTCTACTATTTGTGACTTTCTGTTGATTTGGTGTCAAACCTGAGGAAGGAACTAGAAAGGAATTTCGGAAAAGGCGTAATTTAAAAAAAACTTGGTTTAACACCATTATCAGACTATATATTTGTAGATGGCTTCAGAGTAATGAGACCAGCGAAAACCCATCATTTTATGCAAAAGACACGTGCACATGGAAATGTAAAGGAATGAATATTTTACCGACCTACGAGTGCTACCAAGTGTCCCCAAATAGCCTACAGCGGAAACGATTTGAAATTTAACATGGGAGGTACGATAAAAATAATACAGTTAACCTACTTTTTCGATACATCATCCTATTATGAATAATAATACAACTTTCTATTAATCAATTCTAGTATTCCTTCAACAAATACGCACACACTACTGTTCATTTGTATAACCCTATGCAGATATGTATCACTATATCTATATAGGTTTGAATTCATGCATCTCGAAGTTCCTTTGTTTACCAGGAGTATCGAAAAAATACTGTTATAAAGTCAATTGAGCTGACATATTTAGACGAGTCATTTGGTTATGTAATTAATACTGAGATGGCAAATACACACATGTATAAAAAATCTCTTTACATACACTTATGACAAAATTTATACCACATCCTATACAAGCATTCAAAGTCTCATTAAATTGCTTACTTGCTTCCTCTAGTCAGTGTGCTTTTTCAATGTATATCTTAGCTCACATCAACTTACAGACTTGTTAATCGATATAAAAATTAATTCAGTCTAGTTAGATAAGTAATGTTTTTGATAATGGTTTACCTGTGTGGTTTTATTGCGCCTGCTGTGTTGCCATTTATGCGAATAATATACGAGTAATAGGGATGATTTCTGGAACCTGCCGTCGAACCTGCCATAAAAACAACAGCTCTTTTAAATCATAAATATGTATATTCTTGGAGGCGGAGAACTAATACAAATTCATTTTACCTTGGTAAACGAGTAACTGGTAACTAGATCACTAATACTACACTTTGACGGCGCAACCTTCTATATATTTTTATTTAGAATGAATACTGTAGTTAACTGTAAATTAAAAACATCTCATTACGAAATGAACTTATACTCAATAAATATAGTATGGGCCGAGATTGAAAATGGTGCCAACGACATGGTAAATATAGAAAAACCGACGTAAGCAACTGCTACTTCATCAAAAGCTTCATAAAGAAGCTTTAATTGATCGCAATTAATATAGTCTCATGCTATTCACGAAACGATTCATTCAAGTTTGAAATTATTTAATAAATTATTGGCTAAATGATAAGAATATATGAGTTCGATGGATGAGGCATCGCTTAACTAATAGCATATTCGTTCATTTAGAATCAAGAAGATAGGAAAATTTAGCTTTATGAACATTTAAACTAACATTTACCCAGACGTATTTGTTATACCATGAGTAAATTCCCAAGAATTTTCTAATTGGTTTTTTCTCTTCCTAATTAGATAATGAAGATAGCTCATGCGAGTGTTGATTTTCTGAGTTCATTATTGTAACTTTGACTGTAAATATGTTCAATGACAAAGTCAGTGGTATATCACTTAACAATTAGCGCAATTTATGTTTTACTCATATTGTCGGCTTTCGTTAAAGCTGAATTTAAAGGAAAACTAAAATTGTTTAAAAGTCATTTACACGAAATACATTAAATTTTTTTTAGTTTCATGTCTTACTTTTGCAAAAGGCAACGTCTTAGCTATCCCAGAAAGACGCTGATAAATAGAGCTTCTTTTCAGAACTGTACCTTATCTTTATATTTAATCAGTTGTTGATCAGCATTGCAGTAACACCTTTAGTCAAACGTTATTCGACGACTGGTTAAATATAAAATGGGATTGGTGTTTATTTCATGCTCGCAATCTTGATTTAAAGAATTGTTATCCATGATTGCTTAATTATATCTTTTCTTGTTTCATTGTCCTATTTGCAAGCTTAACTTTTAACTTTAAAATCATAAATTGGTGAGAACACTCAAGACAAATTTGACTTGTTTTTATTTTTTGTGCACCCCATATACTTTTACGCAGGATTTACTTCCACCATATGTGGCTAATTCAAAATTACTTTTTATCAAGCCAGTCCTGAATCAATAATTGTTAATTTGAGCAGTAAGTTCTGTCAAACTGCTGTTTTATTTATTTAGACTGTATTATTCCCAATATAATCATTTTAAAAGTGGCGTGGCTCTGGATCCATAAGAAGAAGAATATCCTCTATTACTGCTGATCCATGCTTGGTAGGGGGATTTGTATTCGGATATACTGATAAGCTTAAAAGCGTTGATTTATCCCATATTTATTATACCTAAACTCTAATCGATTTGATGTAAAACTAATAACTTATTTAAGCAATGGCGTCTTAACAAGTTTTATTAAATTATTGACACTTGCGCGTCTAAAAAATTGAGTAATAATGCGCTTATCGTAAATAATTTTTATTTAATAAAGTTAGATAATTCTATAGTTGCTAAATGTTAAATTTAGATCGTGTTGACTGTATAATGTCTTCTATTTTACATTATTTCTTTTGTGTAACATATCCGATTTCTAATACCTTCTAGATATTTTAGTTACAGTCATAAGACATTATTTTTTAAAAACCAATTTTTCGCGCACCAGGTTATATATCACATTTGCGGACATTCTTTTCCAAAGCAAAGTATTACAATTTTACTCTGAATATTTCGGCTTCCAGTTCCGGATGCCCTTTTCAGCGGTAAGCTAATCCAACTAAAAAATTTGAAAATATTAAGTCAATTGGTAAATTTCGTTTGTAACTACTGGTAGACCACCTAACCACAAATCACTTTGCATCATATAAATGTGTTCCATGAATGATGGTGTATACATTTCTCCGCACGTGTCGACATCTTTTTATTTAAATAAAGGTTGCAAGCTTTATATAAACACCACTTCCATTATATGTACATTTGGCATTATAAACTAAGCCTAGTATAATGTAGAAAAGTAAATTCATCCAGTAGAACGCTTTCGTCCTTATTAGGAACTCTTCAAGTACAGTCTAGTATTTGCTGCGGGCAGGACTCCAACTTGGAAAAGCCAATTTTCGAGTCTGTCTCTAATCACTGACCACTTATGCCGCACACTAAATAATTGTTATCACCGTACGCGAAATCATTGATTGCTTAATTATTTAAATGTTCAATTCAATACCACTTTGTCAGGTTGTTTGATTTCTGTTCTATAATGCAAGATTGTGAGTGGCTAGTTGGAATCCTATATGTAGAAAGATGTCATATAGACTCCACCAGAAGCATAGGCTAAACAAAAGCAACAGTTCCTTTGTAACAGAAAACTGTGAGTGCCGTTCGACAGGATGACTCATTGGTTTAAATCACAAACTTCGAAACAGACGTGCTCTGGTCCGAGTGCTGTCGGCGGCAAATTCTCAAAATTTCTTGAAGTATTCCAAATAAGAAAAAAACGGTCCACTGGATTGCCTTATCTACCTCATATTATGCTTATTTAAATTTGAAAAATGTATATATAATGGGATTGGTGGTTATATGAAGCTCGAAAACTTTATTTAAATATTTTTTTCACCTCCCGCGTAATTAAAGTTTTCTTAATTATAAAAATCCTAGTTAATCGCATTTTCCTTGTTACTATTTGACGTGGCAGATCTGATCGATTGACATTGATGCATTTACATACATTAGGTTATTGTCCTTAAGTTCAATTCCGTACTTTCCTGGTGTATAAAGCTAGTCATTTGTCTGCTTGCCATTGCGATGTTTGCTGCCTATATTATTGATTTGTTTAAAAACGATATTTCAATTCTACCGATTTTTTTCTGCATAGTTTAGAATCAAGGAATTGCCATGACCATCTGGTCGTCCTTTCTTCCATCTGAATTCTATTAATTACAATTTCCGTTAAATTTACTGATAACACTCATCGTCGTTGATTTTATGATCATTATATAATACCATTTAGCACTGAAGATTTCTCGCAGTCTACCTAATTCCATCTTTCTATGTTTGTTACCTATGATTGTCATGCTATTCATTTTCATTGCTTTTAAGATCCCGATTTTCATTTTTTGACTTAAATGAAGAATGATATCCGAATATATATCTTTCCAATGAACATCTATTGTAAATTTTGTAGCATTTACTATTAATTTGACATCTAAAAATACTTCTTTACAACATTAGTCGTTTTGAATCTTAAATATTTTTGATTTAGTAGTGTCATATCCAACATGCTATCCTCTATGTAATGCACGATGATATTGCAACTTCCAATTCCAGACGCCTTTCTCAAATATAAGCTCGCCCCCAAGAATTTTACTATTTTTATGTCAAGTGATAAATATAATTTAAACTGCTTCACTTGTACATACGCGTAGATCTCTTAAACATCTTTGACATTTTTTTTGTTCAATTTGTGTCATTTATGTGTATTTGCATGTGTATATACGTGCTTACTCATCTTGCCTTGATTTCAGTGAACTAATAACACATGAATGCTGTACCGAAGTCAACATAAACGATAGATATAATGTCATTTGCGCATGTCTGTTTTTATTAACAGGGGCTCATCAGTAGGAGACATTAATACACCCTATACCCACTATTTATTTGATTATGGAATGCGGGACAGATAGACAATACATTTTCCTAACGGAATGTGTGTTGAAGCCGTTATTTAGTTAACTTTATATAAAATCTTCGACAATGCAACTTCAATGTACACCGAGCCTGTGAAGGGTACCAACACAAAAGATGTCTGGTCAGAATAAGTTTCAAAAAAATTACGAATTCCTACTTCTGAGCATCTGTTTGTTAAGCAGATCCATACAAGCTAGCCTTGATTGCATTGTCGATGACATCATATAAAGTAAATTCCATTATTACATAAGTAAGCGCTCGTATAGGAGAGTTCCATATCACTTGATAAAATATACTGTGGAGATAAGGCGTAGTGCAGGCTCATACTGGTGATTCGTCATTATTCACGAAATGCATGTGTACATCAGATAATATTCTTCGTTCATGCTGACTTTAGTTTATCGTTCTGGTTCTATTTTAGCTTATTTATTACTAGGTATACAATAAATAATTTAAATTTGCATATCTTAGCTCCTGGCAAAAAAAACAATATATAATTTAATAACACATACTCACAATTTTTTAGATATGCATACTCCATGCCTGTGCATGTATACATGTGTTTGTGTTTGACTGAGATGTAATGAGATATACATAATCAGCTGCACGTGTACACTCATCCAAGTAAAACTATGGTGATCTACCGATACCTAGTGACGATTTATTAGATAAAATTTTACCATCTCTTTGTGTTTACGCGCGAGTGCGCGCGTTCATTTAGGATTGAGAAGCAATCGAATACGTGTAATTATCTGCATTTTTGCGTTCAAATAGGCGCATCTATAGTGATCAAGGTCCATTTCTTTTTGCGCACGTCAGACCAATATTTTAACACTTAATTTCTTAAATAAAAAATACGAGTCGCATTCAGGTAGGGAAGGGGACCGGATAATCTGAATGCACCAGTTGCAAATTCTTTTCATAGTAAGTATTCAAGAGCTAGATAAATAATACCATTCATTAAGATAAAAATTTGAAATAAATGGTGGGCTGGTTATAAAATAAATTTTAAAATTACCTAAATAAAGAAAGATTATTGTAAAATTGCATGAAAATGTGCTTTTTAACGAAAAATTTAATTTAAAGTGTTACACTACATTAAGAAGACGAGGTAATAGATACAGTAAGAAAAAAAGTACCAACGGATAAAACAATTAGATAATCGTAAAGAGATTGTCAATTAATCAGTCTCCTTTCATCTGTAAGTTGACGGTAATCAAATGTTCTTACTCTTTTACTTCATCAATTAACTAATTATATGTTACTGATTAGTTCTCAGACCTAAACAGAAACAGATAAACAAGCAAGGCGTACGCTTATTTACTAAATAGTCGGTAGTTGTTACTAGGTCACTGTAATTTTAACTTGATGAGTGTAGACGTGCATACACATTCAAACACACACATAAATGACATATTTATCTGGTGAAGGGATGCGTTTACCGTTAGGACAGGCATCCGAAACTGAAAGCCGAAATATTCGTAGTAAAATTAAGACAGTGGTTGTAAAATCTTGTTTCGCAAAACAAGAGTCAGGTAATTAATCAAATCCTTTTAGTGCAAAAACATTTCATTTGAAAGTATAGTTTGGTACAAAAAACTGTGTCAAGGCAGTAAAGCTGAGCAATAAATGTCATCCAATCAAAAAGCAAGTTGAAAGACGATTGGAAATATTTATTTTCTTAAAATATGTTGAAAACATTGTATAGTACTTAAATGTCTTAAATCTGAACTTCCATTTTATTTAATTGTTAAATATATATCTCTCATAGTTGAACAAACTTCAAGCATAACGAATCCATTGGTCAATGGTTTAGAGGAACGAGAAGTTAAACCTATTTGGGAGACAAATTGAATAAGATCTCTAATGTTTAATTTTTGCGCAATAAAGATTTTAAAAGCAAAGGATTTTACTAATAGGGCGCGTATCGGAGAGATAAAAATATCTGGATTATACATGACGGAAAATTGAGGATTTTGGACGTCTATAGACCTATCGTAGATAGTATTAGCGCTACCTTCACTAATCAAACAGTAAAACTTTCGAAAATTTATTTAAATGAGACTCAACTGGAATTGCTTAATCTTGGTTTGCACACAAGTATTCAGACTGAGGAATTACAAAATAATCAGTTAATTACTGAAGCCGTTAAAATTTCACAGTCCTCTGGGTCAGAGACAAGGATAAATTTGAATTATGCATAGCTACAATGTTGTTAACGTTTGAAAAGTATAAATATATTTCATAGTACTTCTCCATGTGCAAAATGAAAAAGGAATTTTATCAGATACAAGAACCGTTTCATTCTGATGAGTCAATATTATTATTATTAGGATAAAATTTTGGAACAATTGTAAAAAATAGAAGTTTACGTTAACATAAATCAAGACCTTGATGATAAATTGCGGTGTGAATTTAAATTAATTGCCATTAATAAGATTGCTTAGGGCGGATTGAATCAAGCTTATGGTAACAGCCTCAAACAAAGAGATGCATTCGCGCTCCGAATGTATGACTGAGTGAAGGCCCATTGATAATATCCATTGTTAATATCCAGTACTCCACAACACACAGAATGTCTAATTTTCTATGTCCTTCGAGAGAAAATTGTCGTACTTCCTATGTTACATACTGATGAATTCATGCAACTTGGTTGAGATTGTCGATACATGTTAATCAATTGATACCGATGTGATGGGCAAGTAAGATGTAACATCAATGGACACAAATCACTGGAATGTTTTTCGGTGTTCCCTGTTTGATTTGCCTTTAATATCAGAAGGAAGTAAAAAGTCGATTTGACATTATATGTTGGGCATGAACACATGCATATCTTCTACTTATTTTATATTTAGGACGGAATTTTATATGCAAACCTTTATTGTATAATTGGGTCAGACATTGCCAGTTCAATTAGCGTATATGTCTTAATATTACATGGAAAAATAGATCATAATTATGACACCCCTTAATCCCCAAATGCATGTACAATTCTTGGTTGACATATTAGTTCATTTTAATCATATGGAAAATAAAATGTAATTTTCATAAACCTAGCTAATATTGTGAATTAACTTAAATTTGCGATTTAAAATGTATCATGTGGTGAATTACCATTGATCAATATCACATTAATTGGAAATGAAGCAAAATTAGAAAGAAATGTTTATAGGAAGTATATCTCTTGTATATCTTTCTTAATTTGAAGACAAATTGTCGCTATAGAATGAAAATCGGCATTTTAAAAACATTGACTATTAGATGTTCGAGACTAGGCGCTAACTATTCTATGCTAAAAGGTGTTGTTGCATTGACCACCGTTGAGGTCGAGAACACTCAGGTGTCTCTGTTTAGGACTGACACAAATAAAGCGAAATTCCACGCAGAAGCACAGGTATTAAGATGAAGCAGAATCAGGAGAACGATGGCAGCCGCAGCTGATCCCTAGAAGTGATTAATAATTAAGTATTAATTTGTAAATATTTTGCTGAAGTGACGCGCTTTATATGGTCAAACTTCTATTAATAATTGATTTAAATTTAAAGCTTGCGTCTTGTAAAATAGCTTATTGCGATGATTTGGAGGGAGGTTTCAACAAATTTTAACTACAGTTTAATATCGTAACTGTAGAGTTGGGGCTGATTAAGTCAAGGCTAAATGAAGTCATAAATATGATCTCTGAGTGAGTCAGTGTAAACAACTCAATCAGATGAGTAATCATAATAGGTACCATCTAATTTGAATAGAAGCAAAAATGATGATTGTCATAAGTAAATTTAATGTTAATTTGATGTCAAATAGAGCAAAGAAGAATCAGAAAGTCATGATAATATCAATTATGCATTAGGTGTTGCGAACCTAGTAACAAATTAGTTAAACTGTGACCAGAAGTATAAACCAAAGATAGCATGAATGGAAAGTATAATCTCGTACACATTCGTTTCGTGTTTACTGGCGACTCATCTGTAGGAACCGGTATTAAGCCCTTAACCCACTACGTACTTGGGTGAGGAACGTTTACCGTCACATTATCCCACATTGCTCACCAAAATATATAGTGGGTAAAGGGCCTTATATCGGCTCGTACTAATGAGTCGTCAGAAAGCACGAAACGAATGTGCATGAGATTATACTTTCTTTTCATGCTGCCTTTGGTTTATCCTTCTGGTTACAACTGAACTAATTTGTAACTAGGTTCGCAACACCTAATACATACTTGCATATATATTAGTTCTCCGAAACAAACAGTATTTAATTGTTATATATTGAATTTAATAATGCCATGCTTACTGCGAAATGTGATAACTGATATCGATCAAGGCCATAGTGTATGGATTTACTGGAGTAACATATTTTCAGAAATTGTTGTAATTCTCAATTTCGGTGAACTATAGCATAAATCGATATACACCATGTTGGTACCATATTCCGACTCGGAAACCGTAGTGTTTTCACCATGTACCTTTTCGGTACAATAATGTTGGTATCAGTTACCAACACAATAGCCATAGTGTTAGTATCCTTTACAGACTCGGTATATATATTATATAGTGTGAGTTAGCGTTGGAGTTAACAAATGTGCATGAGGTTATACTTTCCGTTCATGCTGTCTTTGGTTTGTCCTTCTGGTCACAACTGAACTAATCTGTTACTAGGTTCGCAACACCTAATACATAATTGTATATATATTAGTTCTCCACCACAGACGGCATCTAACGGTCATGGTAATTCTCGGGCTCTAAACTAAGCATGCAAATAAAAACAGTAGCATCGAAATGTAATATACGAAACATGTTGAAGCAATTCCTTAACATAGACATCAAACGCCAAAACTAAAAGGAGAAAACTGATCCATTAGACACGTCAAAATGTATAATATTGCATGTAGGGACCGCAACCGCATGTATGTTGGTGAAACCAAACGCAACGACATGGCATAAAACTGCATGCAACTATGGACATATTAATAGATCAGATGTGTAACGTCATACCGTTGAGAGAGGAAATAAAATTAACTAGGTTTTATATAATTAAGCATCATTGATTGCGCGAGCGTAGATAAAAATTATTTAAATCAAGTTTACGAATTATATATTAACACAAATCCCATTATATATACATAATTTCAAAATGAAATAAGCTTCATTTCATTCAGTAGACAGATTTCGTTACAAGGCTCGAACCGCAGCACGTCTGCTTTGGAGTCGGTGACTCTTACTGCTGAGACACCCTGCCCCATGTTGTACACTATTTTCAATTATGTACTTACTCATGCTTTTTTTAGATTTTTTCAGATGGATTCAGAATGGCATCTATTTGGACATAAAATTCCAAATAACTATCCATCTTGTATTATGGAACAGACACCACACTACGTGGCGAAGTAGTATTGAATTGATCATTTAAATAATTTAACGGACATTTATTGTGCGGGCAGTGATAACAATTATTTAGCGAGCAACAGTGTGAGCCAGTGGGTAGAGACAGACTCCAAACCATGTGTGTCCAGGTTGGAATTCTGTTCGCGGCAAATTCTAGACAGTACTTAAAGAGTTCCCAATAAGGATGGAAGCGGTAATGCAATGTATGAAACAGCCGTAGAAATATCACTAGGCTGGATTTTGTATACAGCAGTAATCAATGATTGTAAGCGAAGGTCGGATGGATCAGAATTGGAAACTTGCTGAAGTAAAAGATTAAACACGTTGGATTTTGGAAGAACATATAATGATCTCTTCAGTAACTCTGGGATTATCTTATAATTTTATTCTTGATTTCCTTCTTACTGTATCTATTAACATTAATATTTATTTAAAAACGTTTATGTTTTAATATCACCTTTTTTAACAATATTACAATAATCTTTCCTCGAATAAAAAATAATTTTAAATTTCTATTTTGACCTTTATATATCCTAAATTATTAACATAATAAAAAATATTATTTTACGAACTCTTCATTATTTTCCATGAAAGGAATTTGCGACCCATGTACACACATTATCTTCCCCTTTCCGTACCAGGGATTTCACCCGCAAATACTTCATTTAACAAAATAAATGCTACGAAATATTTCCCACAAGTGCAAAAAGGAATTGACATTGACAACTATAAGTTTACCGACGTGAAAGTACTTGTGAAGTTAATTATATATGTATCTAATTACTTCAACGTCCTAAACAAGAGCAAACAAAAGCATGGTGAGTGAATATTTAGTGAATCGTCATTAAGTTTAATTTAAGTTCGATGTCTACATGTACGTACACATGCATATACCTTCATTTACATCAAACAATTATGTAGTTCAAAGTTGGTTGTGATTAATTGATCTACCTGTAATTACAAACGAAATTTAACAGATGACTTAATATTTTAAAATTCCTAGACTGGATTAGTTTGATACTGATTTGGCGGAGAACTAATATACATGCAATGATGTATTGGGCGTTGTGCACCTAGTACCAAATTATTTCAATTATAACAAGTAAGATAAACCAAAGAAAAAATGAACGGAATGTATAATCTCGTGCACATTCATTTCACACTTACTGGCGACTCATTAGTAGAATCTTGTGTCATGCCCTTTACCCTCGATATATTTAGTGAGGAATGTTGTAAAATAGGACGGTACAATCTATTAAACGAATATGTAAACCGGCAGTAGTGAAGCTAACTTCATATATACTCGTCGAAAATACGACTTCAAAGCTAACTCACTATATAAAATGCATATTTAGAGCCAGTAAAGGGTTCCAATACAATGATTATTGTTTCAGTACTCGATACCAACATTATGATACCGAAAACGTACTTAGTACTAAACCTATGGTTGCCGAATCGGTACATGATGCCAACACGATGGATTTCATTGTATGCTATAATTCATCAAAAATAGAATTACAACTTTTTATAAGCAACTTTAACTCCAGTAAATCCGTCCACTCTGGCCTTGATCAATATCAGTTATCATATTTCGCGGTAATCATGTCATCATTCAATTAAATATGTAACAGTTAGATACTGTTTGTAGCGGAGCACTAATATATATGCATTTATGTATTCGGTTTTGCAAACCTGGCAAAAAATAGTTCATTTATATAGCGAGCTTGTAAGGCGTACCAATACTATGGCTATTGTGTCAGCACCATATACCAACATTTTGGCACCGAAAAGGTACATGGTAATAGCACTATGGTACTCATTATCACCATCATTCGCAGCTATACAGAAGTCAAATGTGACTAATGTTTCACTACCATATAACCATAAGAAGCGAGAAAAATATATAAATAACAACAGATATAATAATTTAGACACAAATTATTAATGAGATTTACGAGAGATAAAAAGAATGTGAGAGAGAATATCTTGTTACTATGAGTATATTTATCAAGATAACTCCCAGAAATGACACAAACTAAACCTCTCCACAACAACGTTATGGTCAAGTAAGCATTCGGGCAAGGCAACATCAGCAATACAGCTTCTTTGCAGCTTTCACTGTATCACGTCATAAACAAACCATGCCTCTATGAATTAAAGTTTCACAAGTGTGTAGTAAAACTGCGCGTAAAGATGCATTGGCAACACGACCGTTAAGGCAGAGTGAAATACTCGCGTTTCTCCATAAATGGCGACGGTTTGAGAAAGCTACTCCAGCTTTCGCGATACTCGTTCTCACCTTGTCAAACATATTGCCTAAGTTATTGATAGAACTCCCAAGATATGTAAACCAGTAAAATATATCTAGATCTTTATTCTGCAGTCGCAGCGTTGGAGCGAGTGGTGGGTGATCCTGTTAAAGTATCTTACATTTAGAAAGAGCGAATTTCATACTGAGAGACGGACCAACGTCTGCTAAGCTATTCAAGATGGCCTGGGCAGAATCCCGATTGTCGAATAATAGTACGATATCGTCCACATATTCAAGAAGGACTAGTTTACCACCCGGGAGAATTTCAACACCTGCATCCTGAATATGTGGAAGAGCGTTATTCAAAATTGCATCGATTACAAAATTAAACAAAATGGGGGAAAGTGGACAACCTTGACGAACACCACTGCTGGTTGTTAAGTTATGCGTTAATTCGTGGTAGACCTTAACGTGACCAGAAGTATTTGTGTAGAAAGCGTATATAATATTAAAAAAATTTGTGGGCACACCGCTTTTCGACAAAATATGGAATAAAATATTGCGATCCACCAAATCAAATGCACCCTTTAAGTCTAGATAAATGGCTATTGTAGGACGGCAGCATAAATGGCTCTGTTTAAAAACTTGCCTTAACGTAAAAATATTACCTATCCAACCTCGTCGGGAGCGGAATCAAGCCTGTTCTTCTCTAATGTGTGATTCACGTGAAGCGCTAAGACGACGAAGGATAATCGAAGCAAATAGCGTAGACACGACTGGAGTCAAGCTTATACCACGATAGTTTACACACGAATTACGATTGCCGTTATTGAAGATCGGAATGATGGTCGACTCAAGGGGTACGATTTCCTCATACCATAAAGTACGAAAACGTTTAGTCAACGCTATCGAAATTATGTCGCTACCATCCTTTAATAATCCCTGAAGCAAATGATCAAGGCCTGCGGCTTTGCGACGTTTAAGGGTTAGGATTGCATCCCGTACTTCTAACTATGATGATTCGTTGAGACTAATATTCCGCTCTGATAATTCAGGCATGTTCTCAGGAATCGAAACTGACGCGGGTGCCCAAGAAAATTGATCTTTTAAGTGTTCAGCCCACTTACCAAGGTGACTTATTTTATCGGTTATTACATGGTTGTTATTATCATTTATAGTTTCACTAACGTTTAATTTTCTCGGACTTGTTGCGCGAATAAGTTGAAACAAACAGCGACAATGTCCTGACGTGAACGCTCCTTCCATTTCTTCAGCCTTTCTGGCTCAAAAGGTTCGAGATCGACTTTTAGATTGCGCTTAAGTTGGCGTCTTATTTTGCGACGAGTATTATTATGAGCCGAGCAAGGGTTGAATTTGGCGTCTTGTTTAGAGTATCTCCGTATATTTCACTGAGAGGCAATGTTTTTTTTTCTACTGGGGCCTGCAATGTCACGTGCAGTAGTACCTGCATTTTGCATTGTTGAACTTATTTTGGACTGGATTTAATATGGATTTTCGCTATCAAGATCAGTTAGATTACACTTTAGAATATATTCATATTTTTGTCGGAAGGACGGTGAAAATCTACAACTGATAAGTGCATGATCCGATTCGACGTAAGTGTTCCAGAAATAACGAAAATCCTGGATGCAATCAACCAATCTAGAACTAATTGCTACATGATCTATTTGAGTCCACCGTTGTCCCGGTGCTAGAGGACACCATGTAGCGCAACGTCTAACACTAGGTATGTAGTTTGTACTACTTATATATAATCCATGTTCTGCGCAGTTACCTAAAAGCCTTTCGCCATTATCGTTGCGCGTCAAGCTTAAAGTGTATCTTCCACCTAAATGAAATTCTGGGTTACGTAAGTGCCCAACTTGATAATTCATATCACCCATAACCAAGACTATATCTGAAATTCGTGTCCTACTTAGTAAGGAGCTTAGTTTGGTGTTAAAAGCGCACTTGTTTCCGTCTATGCTACAAGCGGTAGGAGCATATGCAGTTTAAACAAAGAGGTAACATTGATTACAGTTCTTTTCATGGAATTTAGTTGATATATTTAAACTTGCCGCTCACAGTCGACTATTTAAAGGGACCCATTCAATTACGCTAGCTTCAGCTCGCGTGCTAAAGACAATACCAACGCCCCATTTACTGGCTTGAGAAAACTCCGTGGAACCAGATGTTCGAAGCTAATAATGCGTAGATAGGGACGTTGCAACCAGATCTGTAATGCACGTAGGATTCTGTATTCTGGTTTTAGATACACAACATACGTAAGTGTAAGAGCTTCTTGTTGTACAAGTTGTTTTAATGTTCGTGTATTAAATGCGTTTATAATAAAACCTAACCTAAGTTTAATGAATGATAGTCTACTTAATCTATTTTTGATATTTTGCAACCCGATATTGGATTCAGTGATGCTATCTACACCAACCATATTAATAATTTCTAAAAGAGCGTTAATGATAGATTAAGAAGAGGACGGGGAAGGAAAGGAGGCAGAAGCGAAGATAAGTTTACCAGCAGTAGACCGGATTTGCTGATACACAGTGCACGGCTCAGCAGATAAAGCAACCGTTTATATACTGCGCGACGGCCGATGCAGTATGTTATCATTGTAATTTATATTTTTCATGGTTTTATGTGGACTGTAAAAGCACACTAGTTCGCCCATTCCTAGTCATGTTTTGTATTCGAAATTCTCCTTTTCCTAGATAGTCTGCCAAACAAGGCTCTGCCCAGATGCCAGAGGCCACATTTTCCGTAGGCAGCTGAAACTTGCCCTTAGCATCTGAAATGCTTGCTCTCGTTCCTTCATTACACATTTAACAACAAAAGTTACCACACAGTTAAACCAAAAGCTAGGCTTCGCGTGAAAAAGGATGATGGCTGATTCGTTACATACGTCGCTTTTTCGACGAGTATATATGAAGTTAGCTTCACTACTGCAGGCTTACACATTCGTATGAGATTTTACCGTCCTATTTTCCTACATTCCTCACCAAATTTTATAGTGGGTATCGGCTCATACTGATGAGTCGTCAGTAAGCAGGATGTCTTTGGTTTATCCTAATGGTCATAAATGAACTATTTTTTACAACGTGTGCAACATCTTATACATAATGGCATATGTTTTAGTTTACAACCGCAAATAGTATATATATATATATATATATATATATATATATATATATATATATATATGATATAATTGAATGATGTCGATTATTGCGAAATTTGATGAATGGTAATGATTAAGGCCGAATTTATGGATTTACAGGAGTGACAGATCCAGAAATAGTTGTAATTCTCAATTTTGGTTAACTGTAGCATGCATTGAAATCCATGGTATTGGTATAATGTACCGACTCTGCAAAAATAGTGTTAGTACCATGTACGTTTTCGGTATCATAATGTTGGTTTCGGGTACTGACACAAAAGCTGTAGTATTGGTACCCTTTACTGACTCGGTATATATTTATTATATATGGTGATTTATTTTTGAATTCGCACTTTCGAAGATGTTATATGCAGTTAGTTTCACTATTGCGGGTTTACACTTTCGTATAGGACATTCTACCGTCCTATTTTATCACATTCTTCACCCAAATATATAGTGGGCAAAGAGCGTAATAGCGGCTCCTAATAATGTGTCGCCATTGAGCACGAAACGAAAGTGCATGAGATTATAATTTCCGTTCGTGGGATAAGTTTACCGGTGTATTCACTTTATCTTTTAACTTTTCGTACAATGGATGTCATTTCATTTAAAAAAGTTACTTCTAAAAAAATGTCTGATATTTGCAAAGGGGAATTGGCATTAGCTAATTATTTTTGACCAATTACTTCACGATTCCAAAATCGCATACATACAGGCGCGGCTTGAGCTTCTATAATGAATCATCAGCATGTGTTATTAGATTCCTGTGACTTTAATTTTAACTCAATATATACAGTTTTACTTTGAATTTAACTTCTGCATCATGTGTTTTCCTTTAATAAACACCACCACGTAAATACTGACTGTTTTGATCATCTTTGCTGCGAAATAGAACTAAAACCTTAGAATATCTAAAATTACTCACACACCGAATGAGGGGAGAAATATCAAATCATTACCAAATTATATGACAAATATTTCTGCGTAAAATCTCTTTTGAAATGCAACGACAAGCATTTACTTTGTAAATAAATTGATTAAAATATTGGAATAACTAACAATTTTCTCGGATTGAGAATAATTGAAGTGCAGTTAGCAATCCCGTCGCATTAGTGATATGGCTTAATGTTCTATATAAAAGCTGATTTAGCGACATATGTCCTCTCTTTATCCAGATGTGCTATTTTTGTGAATATGCATTTTAAGCCTCCTTCGTGTTCCAAGGTGAAAACTGACTGAAGTAAAACCATTGAGCTTCTAGCTCGAAATTGAGAAGAATGGACAGAGATCCAGCCCTTGGTATTTAATATAGTCGCTTCTATTGAACGAGCTTTTAAAATTAATTTAGCAGAGTTATATGCTATTTCTCTTGTGGTATAGTATCAATTGAAGACTGCGCGTTGACCGTTTACCTTTTAACTTGACTTTAGAACATTTATCTCTAACATTTGTGTGTGTATTCACTATATCTTTAAGATATGTTCTACAACCTTGTCTTGCTTTCTATTCAGACAAAAATATCTGTTTTTTTATATAAATTATATCTGGAAGACATCACATACTTTGATACCTGGATGCTCAATTTTTCTTACAACTATTTAAAAACAATTGTAAATTTAATATGTTTTGTATAAAACCATTTCAAACCAGACATATTGTACATTGTATTTTTTGTCATGGTATGGCTTTTTAGAAAAGGACCTTCGTCTGTACCTATTTAATGAGAAACCTTCTATTTAATTTGATCATAAATTGAATATTTTTAATAACATTCGTACAAAGAAGCAATTTGTTATATGTTTTATTAAATCCACTTCAACGTAAACAAACAAATATATCAATATTATGTCCCGTGTACAGTCTTTTCGTGCGCAAATGTGGTAGAACCTTTTCTTCACTAAAGTCATGAAAAGTCAGCCAACTGTAGAAATAATGCAGATAATATGCCTGAATCGTCCATCCTTTACAGATTTTTCTGTTAAAAGTAAAATGTGTATAGACACAGGATCGAAAATTTGACTTTTGGCAAACAGGAAAAGCGAGTCAGCTGGTATTGACGTTCCAATTGGATTCTTTAATCTTTTAGTTGGCAAACAGTTTCCTCTTATGCCATTCTATTTTGAAATTTTTCCGTATCCAATCAACGCCTTGCTTATTTTTAATTCAATTTCTCCTGTAATTTAAGGAATTATCATCGAATGCTAGTCGATTTTATCATAGTCATATCTAAATATATCTAACTACCCGAGGCACTGATTTTACGTTTCTGTCAGTATTTTTGTCACAATTTCCTTACCAATCGCAATGTTATCATTACTTTTGTACAATTGCTACTCATCGTCACATTCATCTATGTATAATCAGACATTTAATCTGTATCTTCATCTTTTCAATATTCGGATTAGATTGCATCTGTTGTTGAGTAAAATTTATAGACAAATTTTATCACAAATTGCTTAAAGTATTCAATGTAACGACATGCTCATACGTTCGAGCTAATGCCACAATTGACGTTTGTGGGACAATTGATAGTACTCGTAGGTCGGTAAAATCTTGATTTCTTTACATTTCCAGATGCAAAGCTTTATTTATTTGATTGAAGAGTTCACATTGTTCCGTGGCTCTGAATCCGTCTATACACTGTCTGTCCGGAATTTTATCTGAATTAAAATTTGCCGAATTCATTCGTTTCATTAAGGTAAAAGCTAGTGTAGTTTGATTGTATTTTTAGCAAACGTCCCAAAAAGTTTTTTCCTTACTTTAATTTAATTTTAATTATTATATATTGGTGGCTTTCACCGAATATGCGCGGCCATTGCGGCCGAAATGTGCTTCATAGTCATACATTAATTGCATGGGTTTTAAAGCCTATAAATCTTTAGGCACTATGTAGCAGCGAAGATTTTTTGGCAAAATCTTTAATCTGCATCTTTTTCTTCAAAGACCACCTTGTTTCATTTTAGACATTTGTTCAGATGCAGCATCAAACTTACTTTGAGCCATATATTAAGTATTTTTTGTTTTCTACATTCAAAATTCTATGCTCCATATAAATCCCTAAAACGTTGTCCTTAAATGAAACTACTTTATACTTATCATTGAGCAATCTTTTTGGGGATTTAGGATTTTTTACGAAAAAAAATCTTACCCCATTGGACATTTACTATTAACGGCCCAAATAGTAGAATGAATAACACTGACGTTTCAGTGCGTATAGAATGTCTACGGCCATGATAGTCTTTCTTTTGTCATACTTTGAGTATGTTAAAGCATCGAAAATCTTGTTCTTCAGAAAAAATTTAAAACACCTCTAGTCTTCTCATGGATAAGACGAGAAATACGTTACACACCTCCGCTACGAGCCAATTACCTGACAGCGGGCTTTTTACCGTCCTGGATGTTGTCACGAAGACATTTACGATGACGATTATTGACAG
The DNA here is from genome assembly GCA_029291075.1 of Eudiplozoon nipponicum. Taxonomy (NCBI): domain Eukaryota; kingdom Metazoa; phylum Platyhelminthes; class Monogenea; order Mazocraeidea; family Diplozoidae; genus Eudiplozoon; species Eudiplozoon nipponicum. The sequence goes on along the minus strand of JAQBSW010000771.1, from coordinate 21,090 downwards.
CCTTCCTCAATCCATTTCAACTTTTACCACGAAGAGAAATAATAGTGTTGGTAAATAACAAATACTTTTAATGGTGACGAAAATAGATAAATTTTGCGATGAATCACTGTTTTAATTGTGTCTTTTAAATTTAATTCTGCCTAATGTTTGCTTGATATTCTGAAATCTTATTTACTATTAATTTTGAATCATGGCAATTTACAGTATTCTTAGCTTTCCTATATCGCATTAACAGAATTCTTTCACCTTGGTAAATGACCCAACCAATATTTCCTAGTGTTTGCGGTAAAATTTTTGATACGAATTTTTTAATCAGACCAATTTATATGCTTCATAATGTAACCCTGGCTAATAAGCCTAAAGTAAAAGTATCAAAAAAATTGTCCAACATGGATTTTCGACAACGTTGTAAAAGGTCAATTTTATTACAAAATGAAATTTTAAATCGCCGATAGTCATAGGAAAATGTTAGGAAATTAGAAACAATGAATTTTTATCCAAAAAGATCCTGGAGGTATATAAGGTTAAGTGGAATACGTGTCTTTCCGTATCTATCAACAAAAGTTAATTTATAAATTAAACGTCTATACAATTTCAGAAAGTTTCCAAATTATTTCAAATTGGTGTAAAAGTACAGACCTTATTCAAAATGACCAAAAGTTATAATCTCGTGTACACACGCGTATCGTGCTTAGAGGCTACTCATCAAAAGTGTTCGGAAAAGCGTTCCAAACACACTTTATATTATGTAAAAAAACAGGGGAATATTGGAGAGAAGGCGATGGAAATTTAATTTTTACTGCGTTAAAAAGCATACATTTTATGACAATTTATTTTAGATTATTTAAGATAAATGAAGCTTTTATCTTAATAATAATTTCTAAATTATTGGGTAAACTAGAATATTTTATTGATTCATAAAGAAGCGGTTTTGTCCCTGAATAAATGGCTAAGCCATTAGGTCCAATGTTTATTATTTGTCTAGTTATTCTTGCTATCGCAATTCATCTACATAGTACTAAGATCATTTATATGTAATCGTGAGTAAGCATGAATTTCGTACCTTCTAGGGGCCTATATATATAAAGATTCCATACTAAACACCATACCCATTTTTCACCTTATCATAAGTATAAAATTTAGAATTGAATTCTCTTGAATAATGCGTATACTGCACCGAAAGAATGCTTTTAGACAGAAAAATTGCTATTCAGTGCTGGAATATAAATCGTTCGCTTGTCAGACGTAAATTGACCGATCAATTGTTGGATGTTCGGCCGAGTTCTGCCTCATAAGGATTTATAACTGGTTAATACTTAAGGCATGATTAATATAGATGTTATCTTTGACTGATGATTACTTTATTTGTTCTGCTATTACAATATATTCTTTTTTGTAATTATGTTTACTATGCAGAAAAATAAATTTTGAAATGTTAATTCTGTGTGATCTTCTATACATTGAATGTTTGCTTCTCTATTCTGTCACACTTAGTAATTCTAGATAGAAAACTATGAGTTCTTTTCTAATATATTTTACCTATGAAGACTATGTTTTCAATTAAGTGAAGTTTGCTGACCAATATTCCTGTACTGTTATTTAAATTTACATTTATTAATATTTTAAAGGCAATTTTTTACAAATTTTTGCGAAAAATTCTTTTAATAATTTTTAAAATGATGATTAAAAAAATTGCTGTGTATTTAAATTTTTTATCAAACAAATTTTTACCTGTGTATATATACACGCTTCGCTGTTGGTTTGAACACTTTCATAAAAAGCGTAACCACTCGTGTCGGCTGGGAAGAAATGTCGCTTTGTCTGACTGCATTTATTCGGCCCCCTTTCGAACAAAATTAGGTAAAACTAGCACATTACCATCAAGAAACGATCACAGACACATCTCTTTATGCAGTACTATCTGCAAAGAACTGTGTTCAAATTCAACAAGGAATGACAACAATCTTCTGATCAACAAGCCAGGTTCATTGGCTTGGTCTTGCCACCGGCACTTCTGTAACTCCGTCGCTAGCAAGGTAAATTTACTTTTAAAAGGAATTAGAATTATTTAGTTTCTATACTGTTTTATTTTATTTAGTAAACTTTTCTGGGGCACAAAATGAACTTTAAAAACCTCTGTATGCAAAATTTGTGGTCGTTTTTAAAACAGATCTAAAAAAATATTTATATTCGTTTTGAGGTTTAATCATTTTATGCCCAACTTTATCGCAACCAATTAAACTAACATTCCTGACAATGCTTGTTTGTTGAATTAAAAAAGTTTATAGCAGATTGTCATTAAAATTTAATGTACCTATTCTGCAAAATGCCCATTTTAATTTTGTAAATATTGAAAATTTTGCGTGCTGTCCCTAAAAGGGACATAGTTAACATTGAAGAGCTTCAGGAGTATATTCGCAAATTTTGTTGGGATTCTTTGATAAGCATGGTGAAACTGTTTGACGATAATGAGATATTGCCATAGGCGAATCCAGCCTTAGACCTCCGAAGTCTGATGGTTATCGTTGGGATAACCAAAAGCTTGTTTACACATTTAGTGCTAAACGCCATAAGTCCAAGTTTGTGAATGGGAGAAACACTAATGGGTGTGTTTTGTGCGTCTTGTGCAGTTGAACTACATGTTTTATAAAATTTCTCGTTTTCCTTTGTTTCTATGAATGCGAGTGTTTGTTAATGTATTATTAATTAACGTAAGTTTGCAATAGGTTGTGGATGAAGAATTTCATATTTTAACAGTCGTTATGTCTCCATTACCCTAAATAATGAATTGCACGCGATTTGTTGGTTTATAAAAAACTAAATATTAATTAGGCTAGGTTACCTCAGATTGTTAAATTCCGTCAAGGCGGATGCAGAAAATATTAATTATGCTATAAAAAGCCGCGGCTCCTTATTTAAATTATAGCCGAAGTAGAAAGCAGCTGACAAATGTGAGTGCACGTGTGTGCTATTTATTCGGTATTAAGTAATTTTGCTGTAGAAATTTTCCATAGACACGTGATTTCGGTTATTCTGGATAAAATTAAATTGTTCTAAACGTTCTGCATAACTGAACTTGCACCAGCTTGATTACGCACGCACCTAACCGTCAAATATTATTTAGCGAACCTTTGTCAAAGATAATTATATATAATTGAAATTCACCTAAATATGTCTATAAATATGACTAAAATGCTACAATGAGTTTAAATGAGGTTTTTAACTCATTCGCCGCACAAAATTGTTTTATCAGAACCGTAAATCAGTTATTTTATATTTTAATTTGTATTTAATAGACAAATAATGACATTTGATCATTGTAGTTTCACTTCGATGAAAGTATAATTGCGTGGCATCATATATATTTGAAGGCTTTTAGGTTAGGAACACTCGCACGCATACCTAATGTCGGTTTGCATGCACGCATACATGTCGCACGTCTACCTAGCGAATCATTTGCAATAGTAATGAGATCTAGAAATAAATATAAATGAAATTGTTTAAACGAAAGCTGTACTTATTTAAATTGTGGTTTCAATCATAATCAACAGTCCCATTATATTCATACATTTGTCAGTATTAACTAAGAATTACATAATGTAGAATTCATTATACATTTAAATAATTCATCCAGTAGACCGGTTTTGTTGTTATTCATAACTCTTCATGAACTGTTCATCATTTTCCGCGGGCGGGGCTCGAACCTGAGCATGTTTACTTAGATATTTGTTGCTCTAGCCATTGAGCCACAATGAGCAAAATAAGAGAGCTCTCAAAAGTTGGAGCCGAAATATCGTTAACGACAACACTGATGGGACTACAGAAGTGATTGTGGACAACAAAGATTAAATAATTGGAAGATATACATTTGCACAAAACCTTTCTGTAAAATATTTTTTTATTAATTACGTCACAATTTTATCAGAAAAATTAGTTTTTCGTTTGATTTACGCATGTTAGAATTGTATAGCTGATGCTCTATTAATCTTCCTTTCTCGTCGATATGTCGGTATCTGTTTTAGACGCTATTCTAGTGGCCTTCATACACATCAACACACTACATCACACAAAATGAACAATTGTTGCAGACAAGCATGATTAAACATCTCAGCATAGAAATGAGCTAGGCGGAGTTGCCAAGTTGAAAAGCTTTGATGCAAAAATCAGAAAGTAGACAAGACCATTTTCTGTTATAATTTTATTCTGTATTAACAAATATACCCGATGACATTCTACTTTTAAGTAGAAATTAAACAATCTATCTTGTTTGAATTTTAATTTTTGACATTGTGAAGTCAAAAATAGCGGCCAAATGCCAAATTTGATAAAATATCCACAAAATTAAAATAATCCAAAATTGTTATAGATGAGGTGTGAAAATCAATTTTGATGCCTTTGTCGTTTATGTCAGAATTAGTCATTGTCGGCTATCCTGACATGCATAAGCTCTAGCGAGAGGACTATCGCCATTTTACGTAAAGGTAACTTAAAAAGTTTCTAGCCGAATTTTAAATTCCCTGTGTAACGCGTTCAGCTTGTTTGGTCACAAGACTATGGACTATACTAAATCAATTTCGCTGTTTATGTTACGCTTTAATTTATTTTTTAATTAATATACAAATTATTTAAAATTCTTAAAACGTTCTGAAATAGGCAAAGTAATAATGTTGTGCGTACAGTTAGTAATGTCTTAAAGTCGCAATTTGTTTGGCAAGGTTAGATTGGCAGACCTATACACGTACCACAATCATATTAAAAACCCTCTTGCTTATTTATGAAGTACCGACGTTTTCTTTGAATTGACCACCGTTTGTCAGCGCCCTTTTATGTGTTATTTAACAGAGAATTACAAAGCAGAAATGAATTGAGATCTCAACATGCGAAACTACTCCTCCATACGACATTTTTTCCATCTTTACTTCTTAGTTAAGCAACTCAGACTACCAGGTAGCATATCGGTAACATTTCTAACCTGTTAAAGTTAGCAGTGATAAAATTCCCACCACGTCTTATGCTCGATAGTGTTTGTCGTTGTTTAGTCACGCATGCTCTAATTTTCGACGGTTCGAACATACGTTGGACAGTTAAGTCAACAAATGTCATCAGAAATTTGAAATATTATTTTTGTGGGCGTTACTATCATTATAGTAAGTGCTTTGTCACAGTAATGGAATTAATATTAAAGAACTAATTTTTTAGCATTAGTAGATAAATGAATCGTCTAAACAAGCAAATCTTTATTAAATGATACAACATCAGTCCGCGGAATTAAACGTTAAATAGGCGAGTTAATGAGTATGCTTTTACTGATGATTTAAAAAAATACATTTGCTAATTTTTTTTTCAATATTGGCTTACTGGCATCTGTAAAGTTTGAATTGATTAGTGAATTCACTTTGATTTGCAGAAATTATCCTTACCGTTGCAAATGACTAAATGCAGTGTTATAAAATGGAATTTAATAAATCGTCCGTACTTTTCGTAATTTTGAACTAACCAGATAAATTTTTATTTCGTAGTAGCTAAGCCAAATTAAAGATTTGCTGGCACTTCGCGTAACTAGAACCAAGTTAAATCATTTTGATGTTAAAGGCCCTACTAATTTCAACGCGGTCAAAATATGTTAACTAATTATCACTGCCATCCAAACGTATTTTATATAATTTTACCAAGTAATGCTGAAAAATTTGGAAGCCTAAAATTTTACAAATTCCGTCTTCCTTCAATTTCTTAGGATGAGGCATCATGCCGGTTCCACTAGATGAGTGTCGAGTAAGCTTTAAATAAAATAGTTTAAACAAACAATGGCAGAACTACCGTCAGGAACACCTATATGATGATCATCAGAACACGACGGCAAACTGTCTTACGAGGATCAAATCGAAATATATGTATAAGTAAAATCAAATGTAGATATGCGGCTCTCCCTTCTAATAATTTCACTTTTAGTATGTCGGCTGCACAATTTCTATGTAGTTACGAAAATTAAAATTTTGCAGCATGATACGAGTTGCTTTGCGTGCACATTCATATCCAAACCATAAAATCAATCAAGAATACTGTAAACGATCAAGATGTCAGTTTTTTTTCATTCAAATAAACAGATTTTCAGGAAGCATTTTTCCCAGTTAGGGATGCTTAATCGAAATTTCTGCTGTGTTTTGTGCATATACATCAATATAGGGCTTATCAATTAATATGCTATAGAATTTAATTTATCTCTTGCATGTGAACATAATAGTATATTAATATTATTTTGTTTCCTTACTTTATAAGAAGACCGTATTTTGTAGAAATTTGATTCCCTTAGTGTATTTGAAGCGTCTTAAACACCTATAAGTAAATTCATAATCAGTGCTCCTATAATATGAAAATTAAAGTTAACCAGTATAATTTTGATTTCATTGTTAATATTTCAGAACTACTTTGAATTTACATTAATTTTGGCTTCTTAGCAGATATTTTTTTAAAATTTGGCAATTGATGGGAACATATCTCATTACTTATGTAGTGGGCTTTGTCTGGAGATCTGCATTTAAAAAATATCCTATACAAGTTTGGGTTTACAAACCATAGACAAAGATTTTTAAAATCAAGTTCATGAGATTGATAAAAACACCAATCACAATGTACCCAACCTGTAGCACGGCATGGAAAACCTACCGTCAGCCACAAATACTGACGCGTTTCGACCTCATCTGACCATTATTAGATCACGACTGCAAACTAATTAACTAGAACCAAACCGCAATGCGTACATATGAAAAGAAAAATAAGATATGTGTCTCTCGTTTCTAGTAGCCTCGCATAATTTGTACTTGAATGGAAATGTCGGCTACACAATTTCTATGAAGTCGCGTATAACTTGTACAATTCAACATTCATTGATTGTGCGGATGCTGATTGCAGTTAAATTAAGTTTGCGAGCTTGAGATAAACACCAATCTCATTGTACCTACTAGTCGCACAACACAGTAATTATGCAATATTTTGTATTTATTGTCAATATACACATTTATTTGGTACTGACGACCGTTTTGCTTAAACATCCTGGCATTGATTTCTTTTTCTTATTTTCATGACCATCGGTTATTTTGACAACTATGGGACCAGTTATACGTCTGTCATTTCGGTAAAAAATTACAGAAATATGGACAACATCTATTAGTTTAAAGCATCATAAAATAACAAAGTTAAATTACTGCCAAATTATATTAGTACTCGTCTTGAAAGAAATATTAATTTTAATATAAAACGATAAATGATTTCATGGAAAAAACCGGGCTAATTACAAAAGGGGTGCGTTCAATAGTACTTCGGAGAAACACAACTAGAAATAGATTTTCATGTCCGCAATAACCTCACTTCTTTCCGTAAATTGTCGTATCCTTGGTCTTAATCGGCAAAAGTGATGAACTGTGCGCTATAATCAAACTCAATTATGTGACTTGTGTGTAAATGTAAGTTTGTTGCTTTCATGTTAAATTAGGTTTACGTTACCACATGAACGCGTTCCGCAATTAATTTGAAATTTGTACCGCTATTTGCCAAATTCAATGTAAACTATTGATCTTAACAAGTTCACATGGTTGGACATAAATTTATTATTCAATAAACTATATTTTTATGAAAAAATTCTAGAAAGCTAATCTGTCTTTCTTTGCTATGCAATTAACGATGATTTTAACGAATTGATATTAAGATAACACAATGTGTCCAATTACATTTTGTTAAATTAAAAAGGAACCGAACTTATTTGTATTAAGTTGACCGAAACATATTAGCATTGAAAGTCTGGCCTTAAATACTATTTAAAAGGTAAGCTATGCGATGTATAGCTGGAAATAATCGTGAACACCATGGTTATGTCAGTATCTGCATAATATAACCTAGATTATAGGAATTTATTTCTACTATACATGTTCGCAAATACGCTAGCCTTTATTTCTAAGGGAGAAACATACTTAAATTGTCGGTATCTTCTATTAAATAAAAAAATTTTATTTTTACATTTGCTAACTTCTAGAGCGGGAATCATAAATTCGTTCAAGGTTTTCAAAGGATGTTTTAAAATTTTGGCATCAAGCTCCACAGTTACCTTACAAATACGAAGTGTCCGACGTTTGTTATTTTACAGTAATTTTTCAAATTCTCTATGAACTCATGCCAACCGTTGATTGCAGGTGTTATCTTAATAAACGTGCATGAAAATTTATAATTTGCATGGCTATGAAGAAATAACACGTAGCTGCTTAATTGATAATGTATTACCGACTATGAGAATGAATTATTTATGTGAGCAAAAGATTAGATTGTATAATTGTAAATGGCATTCCCAATATGAGATGTAAACGTTTGAAAGCATAAACACTTCTTACAATGTTTTTCGATCTCTTTGACTGAAAATGTGTACTTGTATAATTTAAAAATGCTTTAGCTCAATTAAGTTTGATTTAAGATCATGTCAATCTTGACGTGTAAATTACGGTCTACGATAGAATAACTTATGTATATTTTACACAAATTAGTCTTGTTAATACAATTTGATTGTTAAGCAAATACAGCACAACAGAACGTCCGGCGAAATAATGTTTCATTTTTCAGAGTTTCGCTGTTTTCGCCGTCTACCTTTTAATAATCACATGTTTTCTGACAGGAAATCCAACTCTGGATACCTCTACTTTTGATGCTAAAATTTCAATTGGCGTTAACAACAATCCTTATTATGACACCTTGTCATTTGGTTGATTGTGTCTACACTGTGGATAAAACGGTGTTAAAATTTAAATTAAATTAATTAACTTGACATACATCATTCAAGTTAGTTATTTTAAGCTGAAGTATCAAATTAGTTAATATATGGACAATATTATTTATTTAGCTATTGAATTATTTTACTTATATATAAATTGCTTTATGTTTAGTTATATATATATATATATATATATATATATATATATATATATATATTGTCACTTTAATTAAACATTACATGAAATATCAAATGGAACTGATCTATTATATCGGTTTGTTTCTACTTTGCACCTCTTAGAGAAGGCCAGATTTGCTGCTGGCAGGATTTGAATTTTGAAGTATTTTGTTCAAAGTTATGCTTCTCGTCTCCTACGACAGCTCAGAAATGCATTGTTTTCAAATGTTTTCTATTCATTCATTCTTTCTTCCAGGATTCTGGTAGGTTTCTTTTTCCACCTAGAATCCACCTGTCTACCACCGATTTGTCGTAATAAAGCGGACATAATGACACGCGCAATTGTGATGCTTAATTAAGATATACCGGCAGGTGTTAAATATTTACACATTGTCGGTATCAGCTAAGCACAGATTCAGAGAGCAAGTGCATTTTTTCAGCTTGATGGAGTTCCTTTTATCTGTTTTAATCATTAGTAACCTGAAATGTCGCAGCCGGGACTTAAATCATGAAACATTATTTTAGCGTCAAGCAAAACATCTTACTTGCAATGGAAGACATGCATCGCATGTAATTTTCAGTGATAAACTAACGAAGGCGTGGCCTCTGTTGCATGCGAATGAATAGTATGAAAGTGGATCAAAGAATCCATGGTTAGGCCTTGAGTCGCAACCGTTCTGCCAATTTTTGTGAAGTATCCAATGAATATGAATCCAGCTAAGAAGTAATGTTGCGTTGGCTATTTATATCATGTTCCTTTATATCGACAAAATAACTATTTCTATAACTAAATGAACATTGGTTGCGCGGGCGGTGATGACAATAAATTTTTAATCAAGTTTGCGATCTTGATATAAGCACCTGACTCATTATGTACATACATATTCCAGTATAAACCAAGTATTGCATAGTGTCGATATGGCAATTCATCCGGTAGACCGGTTTTCTTCAAGTTTATAACTCATCAAATTCTGACGCATTGGTAAATATATGTTTGTGTGACTACCTGGCAGTCTATCTAAGATGAGGAAGACCTATTCCAGATAATCCACAGTGCCATAGAAAAAAGGACCACTTACCCTTTTTTGGGTACACTCATTCATGAATATTTCACTTTGTTTAGCAAAAGTAAGTCATCTGTTGGGAAAAGTTAATTTTATATGTTCTTTAAGTGGGTATAACATCTATCTGGTAGAAAATATTTTTGTGGTTAAATCAGCGGCTCTGTGTAATTTTGGTAAAATTCAATTTTCTTAAAGACGCTATGTGGCGTTTCATATTTATTTCTAATATCGTCACTTTATAATTATTTAATGTTAAATATGTGTTAGAGTTCTTTCAAATGGGTGGTTAATGCGAAAAATATCATACGTGCAAATAGACACTGGAAGATGTATCTTAAATTAAATGTCTGCCTGATCAGAGGATCTTTATTGTAGCAATTTTTCCATTATGCTATTATAATGAGCAATATTTAACGCACTCGTTCATATCCGCATTCATTAGTCTAATATTAGATTTACTATGAAAATTTATAGACTGTAATTGTGCTCATTTTTACTGCTTATAAAGATACATAATGTCTAGATAGAGTATAAAACTTTTGAATATTTTGTTTCTATATACAAAAGTTGTACATTTTTGATTTGGTACTGGATTGATCATTATCTTGTTGGCTAATAATGCTTGAAAATGTTGTTAACGAATCAGAAGAGCACGAATAAAATGTGACAGTGCAGCAGAGTGGCTCAGTGGTTTCAGAACCAGTACATGATGAGTTCCAAATAAGTACAAAACCGGTCTACTGGATGGAATGCCTTTTCAACACTATCCAGTCCTTATTGTATACCTACAAATGTATGTACACAATGGGTCAGGCGTTTATATCAAGATCGCAACCTTGATTAAATTTACTTTTTATCACCGCCCACGCAACCAAAGTTTATATAATTATATAAAAATTTGGTACTGTCTCACTCCTTTAACAAGTCATCTGTATTTAGCATGTTATGATGTGATGCACAATTTTAACCTAATATCGTTAAGTGGCATTAAACTAATTAAAACGCGAATTAGATTCATTTTTGGCTGTTTTATTTTACATTAATACTGAAGAATTCTTTATATTATTAAATAAATTGATAAGATTTAAAATTGAAAATGATAATACTATCCCTATCCATGAAACATATTAATTGAGGCATAAAAGGAGATTTAAGTCACCCAAACAAACAGCTTCAAAGTTTCTTAATTCAGTTAACCTAGTACAGTAAGTCTCTCGACTGTTCAACTTAGGGACAGGTAAGGCAGTTGCGAGTTTACGAAACTAATATGTTTTATTTTCCAGTCACTTTCTTCATCATGTGCAGAATATCTTGCTTATGTTACCTCGACAAATTATTGCAACCATCCTGATTTGTTTCTTCTAACGAGAGAGTGAATTTTCTTATTTATTAAATAAATAAATAAATAAATAAATAAATATATATATATATATATATATATATATATATATATATATATATATATAAGAACCTTGAAAAGGTCTGTCGTTTGTCAGGCCTCACACTTCTACAATTCCAGCCCATATACCGAAGAAAATAAGAGCCGACCAATGATGTTGACGTATTTTATGCATATATTTAAACTCTCCCATACAATTTAACAATTTCCAAAAACTAAAGTTTGCATTTTTTACTTTTTGTGGCAAAACTTTGCTCCGACTTGTTCAACCATTATTTTCTGCGGTTTTCTCTAAGATTTGAATTAAATGTGAAATGTGCAATTTTCTAATTTATTGTTCTATTTACTTGTTTGTATTAAAAAATATCCTTGCCTACTTTTATGCTTGAAATAACTTAAATATTTATTTCAGTTAACTTAAACACAGAGCTATGTGCGAATGTTATACACTTATCGTATTTATTAATTCAGGATTCATATTGGATCAGGAGATTGCCTTAATCAACACGAGAAAACGTTTTTGTCTATTTGGCCATATATATAATATATATATATATATATATATATATATATATATATATATATATATATATATACCACATTATAAATAGCAGATTTGGTATAGTGCTCACTTCTACTAATAAGCAACTTGTATACACGAAACCAATGTGCCATTATCCAAGATGGGTTTTCTACCTTCTTTTAGCTCTTAAAGAATTAATTTGTAACTTTGTTCATCCAGCTTAGTAATAATAGATTTTATTCTTGATATTAAATATTTTTGCGCATTTTTTGCCAATGCGTTTATATGCAATTACTAATAATCCTTTACGAAGTAAATGTTTACATTTTCAACCGGTATTTTACTTCAGTCGAAATGTCGTCATCCATTTAGACGAGTCGATACAACCAGCAGTCAGACATCACGACATCATGTCCCTAGTTTTCGCAACCGCAAGCAAAATCTTGTTCAAAATCTAAAGTTGTATGCTGGCACAGACGACCTCAACAAGGCGAGGCTATCCAGCCCAGACGTTTCTGAAATGAAAACTGCGGATGAGATTGGTACGATATAAACGATTGATTGAACTTTTATGCTATTCAGATTGACAAGTAATAGCTCCTAAATTTATTTAGAACTTTATGTTCAACTTTCAACAGTCAAACAAACGCGCATTGAACAAGGCGTTTAAAAATTAAAATTGGCATAAACTTATGGATTTTTATCCATTTTATTACATTTTAATTGAACTTAAATTATGGGGCTATAAATTCAGAGGTTTTTGTGTCGAGATATATAGTTTTTAACTTAATCAGTGTCAACTTTACTTAAAATTTTTCCTAGGTTTTTATGTATTATATCTGCAAGGTCATTGCTTGCAAATATTTGGTAGGTACCTCTAATGTCGTTAATAGTTACAGAAATAATTTTATAACCTAAACCTTAGTTTTGGAGCAAAACTTTCCATTCAATATTCTGTGAGGTCAATTTTTTATGCGTTTGGTAATTAGAATCAATGAAGTTTCTGGGTGTCTTTATTTCATGTTAAGTTTGTATACGATGCTGCCGAACCACCTTAACCTGTTCAGCACTGGTAGGGGATTATGATATGTCTTTACAAAAAATTTTTCATTTATTATAAATTTTTGTACAACGCATCCAATGCGAAAGGGACATTTCCAATACGTTTAGTATACAAATATTTTCGCAACTGAAATTCGATTCATCAAGTTTTCTTACGCTAATGACACATTTCAATGTAAAAATTGGTAGCACAGTTAAACTTCCACTTAGACGTCAAATTAAATTGATGTAATTCTATGAATAATAAATTTAAATGCGTGCTCGATTTGATTGCTGAATGTTTTGTAATAAATATTTAGGCACAACTAATAGACTAGACTTCGGAGCACTTCAGAAGTTCGTTTAAATTGGTAAAAAGATTCAAAGTTACATACCGAGTAAATATAGCATTAAGTTATCAAAAAATGCAGAGCTCGAACATTTATTCTTAAACCACATGATAGCCAAAAGGTCCGATCATTTTTTCTTTATCTGTATGGAACCCCAAAGGCCAAAATAACAAATTAGTAGAATTTAACTTTATAAGGATAGCTGGGATTGTCGAAACGTGGGCCAGAAAAATCTAGCCAAGAATAAATGAATATATAAAATGCTCAAGTTAGAAAATTTGGGCTTTTACGATGGTAAAAGAAATCTATTTTTTAACTACCTACGTGGTTGAATTTATGTGGCGCATGTTTTTAAGAATTTAAATATTTATTTTATTTTGCAAGTGAAGAGTTAATCTAGATCCACAAAACATAATATACATCTCCGTTCCTTAAAAGCACTATTAGTCACTTTAATTCAGAATAAACGAATAAATGACAAAATATCGCAACTATTTTATATAATTTTATTGGATTTCTAACCATTCCTATGAACTATATAGGCAATTTGAATATTGAGCTAATAGCGAACTAAATGCTGAATTAAGCATGTTTCTCCGGTCTTAAAAATAACTTTCACTATACTTTAGGCAATGTAGGTAACTTCGCTTCTTTTTGCAAAATACGTTATGCAGATATTGCTAAAATGCGGTGGCTTTTCATATCAATTCTATTGTGCATACATTTGTCAATATGAACTAAGTATTATATAGTGTGAGAAAGGCAATTCGTCTAGTAGACCGGTTTCGACCTTATTGGAATCTCATCACGTACTGGCCAGAATTTGCCGAGGCCATGGCTCGAAACTGGGCACGTATTCTTTAAAATCTAGTGCTCTAACCCTTGAACAACTCTGCTACATAATACACAAAATCTTCAGTTGTTAGTCTTCCCTTTAGGTAGATGCACTTTTGCCCACCTAGATAAAAATAATATCTAGCTTTTTTAGACGAGCAAATTTTTATAGACTATAGAAATAATAAAACACAACTTATTTAATATGGGATAAGAAGACTTGGTGATTCAACGAAATTCAAGCATAAAACAGCAAAATATCGTTAAATTTGTCATTCATTGTTTAATAGCCCAATTGCTTTGCGTACATTTTTTAGCAGATAAACTAATCCTTATGAGAGACTGAGTAATGTCAAAAGATATCGAATGTGTATTTTCATAAAAAATGTGTTATAAAATGTTGAAGTAAATAGTATTTTAGCAATGAAAATACGTGTAAATTTTTGTTATATTACTAGATCTTGACCTAAATCGCACGACGCGTGTTAAGATTACTGATATATCGACAACGTTTGCAGTAATCTATCATTAATTACGCGGCTAGTTCAAACATTTGTTCAAATTAATTTTACAGTCCCGAATTAAATAAAAACCCACATTTAATTAATTACAGAACTTGGCTTTTAGAAAACCTAACGCCAAAACTTCCACTTTATTTTTTTATCAAAGATACACATTCGAGCATTTAAAAACCAAGAATTTTTCTGTTATTGCAGTACAGCTTAGATCATATTTGGTTTCTTTCTTTGTAGTATCGCAGTTAGTGTGTTGATTTTCATATTTTCTACCGGAACAAGCCGTCTGCTAGACGATAGCCGTTTCATTTCTGAGCTTACTACTCATTAGCAGCATTAACTTCTATTTTTCGCAAAAGAGCCATAGATCTGAGTGGAGCGTCAATATTTATGCCAAAAAGTATTTTTACTTACATGTTCAATTATATTTTCGCGCATGAAATTTCATTTTGACTCTAACTCTCGGCGCTTCTATCGGTACTAATTTTAATATGATTAAAAGTCTTCTTTGTTAGAAAAAACTATTTTGCATTACTGCATATTTTGCGCTAAGCTAAAATTGTTTCGTTTGTAAATTCAAAAAACCAGGACAAATGCTTGATTTTTGGTCCGTGTTCTAATGTAGCCTATAAATACGATTGATTCGTCAACTGTGCGACAGATCTCTGCTTTTCCTATTTAAAAAAAAATATTTTAATATATTTAACCTAGAGTTTCATTTTTATGTGAAATAACAATTTTAAACATCAGACAATGTAGACCGGTTGAAGCATTAGAAAACGAAATAAAGTCGATTGGTTTAGTTTCAATCACCAGTAAGGCTGTTCATATATTGAAAACATGTTAAATTAATAAGAAACTGTCCTTATTGTGTGCTAGCAACTTCCTCATTTTCTTCCGCTTGTCTAATACTTTCTTAAGCTCGTGGCAATAAATAGTGCCTTTTGTTTCATGTAGATTGCAGCTGATCTCACTTATAGCACATACAAAACTAGCTAAGGAATTCGGCCTTTAGTTGACAGACTTCTTAGCATGACTTAAGCTTTAAATTAATTAATAACTTTTTTAAATTAAATATTTCGAGCCTCTGCCAATTCAATAATATAATACACACACAAACATGAAATCGACATAAAAGTTAAATTTTTTCCTCAAATTTGCCCAAACCTCTTTGTTTCAACAAAAGCTGCCGAAAGAATATAAACTCAGTCTGACCCTTGTGGATTCACTTTCTTTTCATTCATGTCTAGCAATCCACAAAATTTTCGCCATTTTTAGTTTATTTATACCAAAGTGAGTCTTAATTCTACGTTTCAGCACTTGCAACACAAAGCGAAATCGGCCGAACTCGATAGGTATGACCTGATAAGTCATTATTGTGTTTTATGTTTATTTTATTTTTTCTAAATTTGGAATGTATTATAGAAATACT
The DNA here is from genome assembly GCA_029291075.1 of Eudiplozoon nipponicum. Lineage (NCBI taxonomy): Eukaryota > Metazoa > Platyhelminthes > Monogenea > Mazocraeidea > Diplozoidae > Eudiplozoon > Eudiplozoon nipponicum. The sequence continues at coordinate 5,003 of JAQBSW010000771.1, read as the reverse complement.
CAATCTAATGGACTGTGTTTTTAATCGTTTATGAGAGTGTCATTACTGCAAAATATATTGTTACTCTAAATCAGTGTTGATAAGCATACTCTAATTTCCACCAGTCATATTCGGTTACTACTGAAAGATAGTATTTCGAATGGCAGAATAACAATTGTGAAGTAAACTAATACGTCAATTGTCAAACAGTGTTCAGTGTCGAGAGTTATGTGTTTAAAACAATTTTTTTTGATTTTCCAAGTTAAAGGTTGTCCTCCAAACGAGAGAGCAATTAGCAATATATGCAACAACGACAACAACATCCTCATCATCACCAACAGCAGCAATACCAGCGAACACAGCAAGAACAAGTACAGCGGTGCTATTAACGAAACAACTGAAAGTAAAATAAGCAATAAATCGGCCCATATAGTAGACATTGAAGTAGCAAGGTTACCATCTAATGTTTCTATCTGCGATTTCAGAAATAGATTTTGTGAAAATGTTTTACATTTTGACAACTCAAGCATCAGCTCTTCATCTGATGGATTAGCTCACCTGCAGAACTCGATTAATCATCCAGAAGTTCGGAAAGACGTTCATCTGAAGCCTGTTAACTGCAATAGTTCTCCTAATAAGGACTTTCTCTGTCAAACTGTAAAACAGACTTCGTCAACACCTGATGCTATTTATCTAACAAACGGAACAGATTTTATTGAAAAAACAGCCAACAGCAATATGGGAAATGTGTCGAATCCAGAGTTATGTCAAGAAGAGAATCATCTTAAACGCGTACCAACATTAAAAGAAATAAATTCAGTAAGCTGTTTTTACTCACATCTTCTGGCTAGGTCAAATTGAGTTAAATCATTTCAAGAAGCTTTTGATAACATCAACCGCGATAGCAAACATGGGTGGAGACTGGCAACTGGAAAAATTAATATTTTAAGTTTAAGAATCGGGTACAGGGTGTCATTAATATTTAGAAATCCCGACATGAATACATCTCCACATGATTCACAACATAAGACGGTATTAAAAAATGTTACAACTTACTTAGATCGAGCGAATATTTTTAAAAATATGTGCGAAACCAGAAATATTCAATCATCCAATTCGTTGTCAGAATTGATATCATTCTGTAATTAAATTATATTTATGGATATCTTATCATATTTTATATAACAGTGGCTGATGCATTTTATGCAACTACGAATAGTTATGTCGGATGACAGAGTTATTCTTAGAAGAAGCTCATCTTTTTCTATACTTCGTTGTCTAATAATCAGTTAAAATTCACCGGTACACCAATTTCAAAGCATTGTCAATTTGACACTCGAAAACAATTATCAACATATAATTTTAGTGTCAATCTACATACTTGAAAATGGTAAATAAAAAAGAACTTGGCTATTTAATACACCTTGTAACATACAGGACGTACATTTGCATAATAATTTAAAAAGCGACAAATAAGTTAGTATATATATATATATATATATATATATATATATAGGTATATATATATATATATATATATATATATATATATATACATGTGGCACCCCAGAACATGCCAAAATGCAGTTGGCATTTTACATATTTTTGTGATGTATCAAATCATTAATAGCTCTGCTTATCAGTTCACATTAAAAGTCGTCTTCCGTAATAATCAACGCCTGTTCAGTCACAACAAGTTGCTCCGTCGTCCTATATCCGACCCGTTCTCACTGCCTATTTTCTATACTGCAGTTCTGTCGCATTGTATATTAATTTAAATCGCAAATCTGATTTTAATAATATTGTTCATCACCCGCGCAATAAACCTTGCCCTATTTAAATAAATAAATCAGCTTAAAGGTAATGCGGTAGATCATCTTTCGTCAAGTTCTTAAACACAAAATAATATTGAGATAGATACTGAATAACTGTGTGACAAAGATCAGACACTTAAGATAAGGCCTGAAACAGTTCCAAAACTGTGTATGCCGTAATGCCCTGGTAAAGGTGTATGTAGGCTCAATCTGTGTAGAGATTTAGGAATTGGCTGTCCTGTTTTTTCACTAACTACGGAAGAAATAATAAGTCGAAATATCTGTTAGTATGAAGGATGCATAAACAAGAGGAACCAAAATAGAACAACTGGCTTCAAAATTGGCGAAGTGTAGCTGCTTGCCTTAAAACTTGCCCTGTTTCTTAGAATTAAACTTAAAATCATTTTTTCCATGAACGAATTTGCAATTTGAAAATGGATCAAATTAACTATATTAGCATTTCACATGTAAGTCATGAGTTTTATACAATTTTATTTGAGATAACATTTTCAGAGCACGGTAGATTTTCCATAAAATTGTGCTTTTTAAATAATTTACATTCAGATAGTCATGTCATTCATGTTACGTTCGTATCATACTCGTGTGCTAATTTGCTCGTTCCACTGTGACAACTTATGGGTATTTATCTTAGATGTGATGAATACAAGCGGTTTCCGAGGGTTTGAAAATGAGATATCAGAAAGCACTTTTGGATAGGAATATCCCTTCTGTAAGAAAGTTTGGTTTTGCTGAAAAAGAAGTCATTTATGGAATACTTGAAATCAAGTTATTTGCGCGTCGGTGTAGCATTTGCAAAGACGCTGTTCGTTTTACTTTTAATTCTTGCAAAATTGCAAAAATGAGAGCCAAATTTCTGATTTTTCACAATTTATGAATGCATGGCGGCTTGATTCTTGTTATTATGTATTCCGTCGCGCTCTGATAATGATCATGGAAGGCCGAAAGGCGTTATTACGTGTAAATTGTGAGATTTTCTCTTCTGCAACTGATGAACAAAAATAAGATTAGAGTTCATTTGAAAAATTGATTTCACTAGTTTTCATTCTCACCCACGCAATCAAAAATTGTTTAATATAGCAATATTTGTGTCAATTATAATTCAGACGAGAATTAATTAAAAAGGCTCATGGAATACAAAAAACTGTAATTGGTCTTATTCTTCCTAATCGAAGCTATTTAAGCACTCGGCGTGTCGAATTACATTTTAATTGGATTATAAATAGCAAATTGTGGCTAGAAAGTGAGCTGTCTGCATGTTCGCCAACTAGGCATGAAGTCCATTGGTATTTCGACTAATTATTTTTTGGAAAAACGTCATTTTAGCTTTGAATTTCTGTATGTTTTTGATCTGAAAAGTGCAAAATGAGATATTTTTCAACAGTTTTCAATTACCGTTAAGATATCACTGTGATACTCATATGGTTAGTTTCCATTTCTTCGTTGTGCTGCTAAACGCACTGAATTTGAAATGCCTATTTACGCTAAGTTTTTCTTCGTACCGCAAAAGGCTTCTTTCCATGACTATCTTGGCTATTTTAGTTTTTGTGAATTTTATAGTCTGAATTTACACTAAGCAAGCTATTTTCTGTTTATTTTATGTAAAGTAAATTAGATTTTAAGCTAGACAGATCACTGAGCCTATGATGTAACACTCATGTTACGATATTACTTTCCTGCGACAGAATGTGTGCAATTTAAAAGCAATACCTGTGTTTGTTAATCTATAAGTGATTTAGCTTCGCTAAAAATACTCAGCTTTAAGGCATTGTGGTTAATTAAATAAGGAATTGACTGGATAAAGATGTCATGTTTCTTATTAAATGCTTATTGGACAATTTACTTCATGAGTATAGCCAAATAATTGATAATCCCAATTCACATTTTTTTATTGATATCACGGATATGGACTTAGAATAAGTATAAAATAAATTTCTAAAATGATCGAACAAAAATGCAAAACTATCATCAGAAACACGTCAGGGTACATATTTACATACAATTCAGTAGTGCACCTGCGTGAAATATTTACTATTTTTATGCCTTGCCCATTTAATGTTTACACACGGAATGTGGTTGTCTAACAAATTCTTTTCGAACTGTTAAACGAAAATTGGTTGCGCGGGTGGGGATAAAAATTACTTTAATCAGGGTTGCGATCTTGATATAAGCACCTGACCCATTATCCACATAACTTTGTCGGTATAAACTGAGAATTTTATAGTGTAGAAAAGGCAGTTCATTTTGTACTGACAAATGAACGTACATAGTGGGTCTGTTTTTTATATCAAAATCGCAACCTTGATTAAAAAGTAATGGTTATCACCGCCCGCGCAACCAATGTTCGTTTAATTGTATAAATGTTAATTTCAATATCACTTCCTCTTGTAACGTGGTGTCTGTTCAATAATGACAGATTGGGGATGGTTAGTTGTAGCCTTATGGCTAAAGGGATGTTATTTAGGCTCAACCTAAAGGAAAGGTTAACCAGAAATCATTAGTTAATATATAACTGAAAATTGTTTGTAGTTTCCGGCAGGGTAGCTCAGTGGTTACAGCACCAGATTCCGAAACAGACGTGCCCAGGTTCGCGCCCTGTCCGTGGCGTTATCTGGGCAGTACGTGATGAGTTCCCAATAAAGGCGTAACCGGTCTATGTTACTGTTTTCTTGCTAGCCAAATGGTACGGGATTAGTCTCCTGACACGGTTATTATTGGTTGCTCTCGTGAATCAGCTAGAGGATTTTTAGGTATTCAATCATTGAGTTTTTTTTACATTAACTCTCTTTACTGTAAACAGATGAGCTGTCTGTGCACTTGTTTCACATTATGACGGAAATAGTCATTGTAAAATGCTATATGCCGCACATATTTCAGTAATTCGTCTTTTTATTTTTGACTGGTGACTTATGTTCAATTGGTTGTTGTCTTTATCGGCCGCGCAACATTCCAACCGTTACGAAGTTAGCGAATATTAAATATTTTAGCGCGATTCTCTAACCTGCTATCTCATGAGATCTTTGTCTTGCAAAGTGACGAGGCCGTTTCTGTTGTACTTTTCAGTTTATATTTGAGCAATCTAAGAATAATTAATGTTGAGTCTATTTAATCACATCAGAACATTAGGTAAATTTAAATGCAGGTCCTAATGCGCGACAAAGTTATGGTTCTGGCGGTATCTTTAATAATTCT